>JAXCGZ010013413.1:22500-32500 GCA_037179515.1 Halocaridina rubra | reverse complement strand
AGCTTCTACCTGCAGCTCTAGACACAATCTAATTTCCCTTGAGATGCGGAGCGACAGACTCACGCAGTAGAAAAGTCTACCAGGATATTCACATGACTACCAAAGCTTAAACAAACCATGAGGTTAGGTTATAGTGGTAATGGGAAACTTGTTACCAATTCTGTACAAACAATAACTCAAAACACAATAGAGCAGAGGATTACTCCCACTGGAAGGATGAGCGTACTCAATATATATGGTCAGTTGCCACTAAAAACGAGAATTACAAATATATAATCTATTCACAAAGATCATTTACAAAGAATACAATTATGAAAAAATATAAAATTTGCTATCTAATTTACTTAAATACAAAGTTTAATAATGACTTGAGCACGGTTGTTGCTGTACTAACGAAACAAAACTATTACCTTTAAGAACGTCATTAATGTTTATAAAGAAAAGTAAATCTTACTTCCTCTGTAAAATACACATTTATCATAATTACTCTGCTCCCTTAGAATACATCAAAACAATTGGCTATCTTAATTTCAACTTCACAGAATTAATCCTGACACTTATTTGAAATGATGGGCTATGGAAGATATGGGTTACAATATTCAAGATACCCCATTAATAATGGCGTATCCTTTTATAAAAGCGATTCCACCTCTTACCCGGCCATCTTTTCAGAGGAGGATGCCGAACAGAGCTACCAAATCGTCAGGATGAAAATGTGCTAGATTGCTGTGAAAATATGCTAACTCTACCCAAAATGTACTAATTTTAATATTATGCTAACTCATTATTAGCTAAACATAATAAACTGAATGATATATTAAAACAACAGTGATATTAATTAACATACTTTAATGGAAACTTGATATAACTCAGATATTTGTATTGAATAAATGTAGAACAGTTTGGCAAGCCAGATGATTTCTCTGCCAAGGAACTTATAACATTATTTTCAGTATACAATATTATCCATTAAATTCGGGTATCAGGGAACAACTTTTCTCAAAATAAAACTGAATGTCTTTAATCAGTCAAGGTTCTTGTTTGTTTGTTTGTTCCTGTTTTACGTCACGGACTCCCTTTTCTATTAAGGGCTAGGACGGTAGCCTTCTTGCAAAGGATTTGTTTTGGCAGATGTTTACCCTGAGTGCATGCCCTTGCCAACCTCAGACCGTGACGAGGCGCGAACCCTCGACCTGACGCCTCAAAGTCGCGGACGCCACCGATTGAGCCACGGTGACTGTCTTTAATCAGTCAAGGTCATTACGATTAACTGATCATTACTCTTTACTGATGCCACTGAGGGTATATATCATGTCTTTAGATGGCTCCAAATTTACACACTCATTCTGTCTGTTGCCCTCTCCACTTACTATTTAATTTGTCAGACTGCTGTTTTTGAGCCTGTTTCTTTTCTCTGTGTTTTTTTTTTTTTAAGTTAACCATTGAAAATATTCTCTCACAGTCTGCATTAGATACTGGTATGGTTAATAATGCTTTAGCAAGTTTGGAGACTAGTGGATATTTCCCTGTAATATAATTTTGACCAAAAGAATTCAGTGTCAATGACAGCATTCTGTGAGAGAATATTCTTTGCATCATCACCACTTAGGCTTAGTAACCACCATTCATCATCCAGCTTTGGTTCATCTTCCTCTCTAACAATTCCAGGAATCTTGGCAGTGAGATTTGCAACAGACATATTACTCCCACGTATAAGTTCCTCAGAATAAAGGAAAGAACTGTGTTACTGAGAGGTATACGCTGCCGAAGCTGAATGGCCAGTTCTACCAGAAACTGAAACAACCTCTCAAACATTTGATGGGTACTCTGCAAATCCCTTTTACTGGCTGTTGTCTCCAAGAGTAGTGCAAATTTAATGCCTCCATAGATTTTGTTAGCTGGTAAATGGTAGGCCTGGCTCTTTGGATCTAATTTTACCACTTGACTGATTGATCCCTTGAGAGTACAGGGTTTGAAGAAACAACTGAGGATCTGAACATAGAGCTGACGTGAGTCCTTTACTATACGATGCATCGTAGAGTGAGAACTTTGGACGATGGTATTAAATTTAGCAGTCATTGGTAGAACTTAATCCAAGAACTGAAAGTAAAGATGGGTATATGGGTTTGAAAACTCACTGTAGAAAAGTAAGAAGAGAGTAATCGAACTTCTGTGTGGGCTAGTTGAAAGTACATATGCAAAACATTCCACTATTCTAGAACCCTAGAAATACATGCACTTTGCGAGGGCAAATGACTGTTATTTAAGTTTAGAATTCTGTGTTGCTGAGCTTGTAAAAAATCCTGAAATTCATTAAGGTCGAGAAGCCTCTTGCTGGAGTGACTGAAATAGGAGTTACATTCTCGCAATACACGTTCAAGAGGCTTTAGCAACAGTTTAGTTGAATGACTAACTGCTAAGGAGAGTGAATGACAAACACATTTCACTGTTATTATACTGGTGTTCTTTTCCTTTAATCTACTTACAATGTTGTTGTTGGCTCCGAACATCACATTCGTTGTATCTGCAGCAAACCCAATACATTTTGACCAGTCCAAGGTTGTACAACTGCAGCTGTTTACAAAGTAGTTTAAACAAGTCTTCAGCAGATTCGCCTTGCAGTGCAGGTAATCCAAGAAGGCGAGTTACTATTTTCCCCTCAACTGAGTCATAGTACTTAACAACTATTGCCGTAACAAATTCTGTCCCAGTGTCTGTGGACTTATCAATTATTAAATGAAAAGTGGCAGGACTCTCTGATCTTTTCTAAAACTTCCCCTTTAAAATTTGATGCAAGGACGTTTTCAACACTTGCAGCACATTTTGTTTGCTTACAAGCATATTCCTTTGCAATTTCTGAGTCTAGGAATATTATAGGAAACAGTTCAGACAAATGATCCATCACTGCATATGGCAAATGATGCTCCACAAAAACAGCAGCCATTTTAATCTCATTACTGAAACAGCATCTCTGACATGAGTGGGTGTCTTGAACATCTGTGATATGTGATAGAAAGGGAAAACTCGCCTAGTATTGCCAAGAGATTTGAATAAATAACACTGAACTGTTAGCATACAGTCTAAAATGGTAGGAAAAACCCATTAAATAAAACCACGGAAATATATATATAAAGTACTTATTAATTTCGTGACCTAAACTGGTCACCTTCTCAAAGTACAATGGCAAGAGATACAACTAGCAAAAGAGAAAAAATACTTGAAAAGAAGGAGACAAAAGAGCCGCCCAAGAGTGCTATACATGGGATTAATAGATAACAATATTAAATGCCCGCCGGGGTTAGTCAGTAATCCCCACAAACAGGCCGCAAAAGGAATTAAAGTCCATACATGGCTAAATTATATTAAATAAAGAATCCCAATAATAGTAATTATATATATATATATATATATATATATATATATATATATATATATATATATATATATATATATATATATATATATATATATATATATATATATATATATATATATATATATATATATATATACACATATACACATATGAGAGGCTGAGGGAATTAGACTTACCATCAACTGAAGCTAGAAGAGTGAGGGGGGATATGGTGACAGTCTTTAAATTCCTTCATGGCTATGATAGAGTGGATAGGGATAGATATTTTGATATGGCTGGCTCTAGAACTAGAGGTCATAGTTTGAAGCTTCGTAAGAAAACTTCTTTGCAGGATGTAAGGAAATACTTTTTCAGTGTAAGAGTAGTTGATAATTGGAATTGGCTAAGCGAGGAGGTAGTTAATGCTATCTCAATCCATAGTTTTAAGGACAGGTATGATAAGTATCACTAAGTCTAAAATGGAACCGATGAGGAGACATGAAGATAGGAGCTTTGGGCTCTTTCCCGTAAACACAATTAGGTAATCACAATTAGGTAATCTCACACACACACATGTATATATATATATATATATATATATATATATATATATATATATATATATATATATATATATATATATATATATATATATATATATATATATATATATATATATATATATATATATATATATATATACTATATATATATATATATATATATATATATATATATATATATATATATATATATATATATATATATATATATGTATATATATATATATATATATATATATATATATATATATATATATATATATATATATATATATATATATATATATATATATATATATATATATATATATATATATATATATATATATATATATATATATATATATATACATATATATACACACACACACACACACACAGAGTGAGGCAACATGGCTTCAGAGAAGGTAGATCAACAGTAACAAACTTATTAGAATTCTATGATGAAGTAAGCCGAATCTTACAGGAAAGAGAGGGCTGGGCAGATTGCATATTCCTAGAATTCCAGAAAGTGTTTGACACTGTTCCACATGGGAGACATATTAGGAAGCTGCAAGCAATGACTAAAATAGGTGGAAATGTTTTGGAATGGATAAAAACTTACTTAGAAGGAAGGGAACAGAGGGTTAGAGTAAGAAACTCAGTGTCTGAATGGAGAAGAGTTAGTAGTGGAGTTCCACAGGGTTCACTTTTAGGGCCACTTTTGTCCCTTGTATATGTAAATGACCTACCAGAGTCTGTAAATTCATTCATGAATATGTTTGCAGATGATGCAAAGATTGTGAAGAAAGTATAAAACGAGAACAATGGTAGAGAACTTCAGGAGGATCTAAATAATCTGCATGAGTGGTCAGAAAATTGGCTAATGAAATTCAATACTTCAAAATGTAAGGTAATGAGAATGGGTACTAGTGCAAGAAGGCCCAAGCTTGACTACTGGGTGGCTGGAGTACAACTTCGAGAGACAGCAAATGAGAGACATCTAGGAGTAAACATACTGGCAGATTTGTCTCCATAAATACATATAAATGGCATAGTAAGGGCAGCATATGCCTTCTTATCAAATGTAAAGGTAGCCTTCAGGCACATGGGCAAGGAAATGTTCAGAAATATTTATGTTACCTATGTGAGGCCAAAACTCGAATATGCAGCCCCCTTTTGGAATCCGCACTTGTAAAAGCACATAGCTAAGCTTGAAAAAGTTCAAAGACATGCCACGAAACTGGTGCCAGAAATACGCAATCTCAGTTATGATGAGAGGCTGAGGGAATTAGACTTACCATCACTCGAAGCTAGAAGAGTGAGGGGGGATATGGTGACAGTCTTTAAATTCCTTCATGGTTATAATAGAGTGGATAGGGATCGATATTTTGATATGGCTGGCTCTAGAACTAGAGGTCATAGTTTGAAGCTTCGTAAGAAAACTTCTTTGCAGGATGTAAGGAAATACTTTTTCAGTGTAAGAGTAGTTGATAATTGGAACTGGCTAAGCGAGGAGGTAGTTAATGCTATCTCAATCCATAGTTTTAAGGACAGGTATGATAAGTATCACTAAGTATAAAATGGAACCGATGAGGAGACAGGAAGATACGAGCTTTGGGCTCTTTCCCGTAAACACAATTAGGTAATCACACACACACACACACACACACACACACACACACACACACACACACACACACACACACACACACACATATATATATATATATATATATATATATATATATATATATATATATATATATATATATATATATATATATATATATATATATATATATATATATATATATATATATATATATATATATATATATATATATATATATATATATGTATATATATATATGTGTATATATATATATATATATATATATATATATATATATATATATATATATATATATATATATATATATATATATATATATATATATATATATATATACAAATAAGCACATTACATATGTGAAAACATGAATCATTTTTTTCCCCGACCGGAACTCGAACCTAGGACTTATGATTACTAAGTCAAGGCGCTACCACTACACCACAGAAGGTTAAAAGGAATCCAACCTTATAGCTTATATCTGCTATACTTAGGAATGAACGCATTCTAACTGAATGCCACTATGTTCATATTACAGATTCCCCAACCTCACTCGTGGTTTCATTTTAGCATTTAATTCAATTCCCAATCTTATACGGGCCATGAAATACAAATAAGCACATTACATATGTGAAAACATGAATCATTTTTTACCCCGACCGGGACTCGAACCTAGGACTTATGATTACTAAGTCAAGGCGCTACCACTACACCACAGAAGGTTAAAAGGAATCCAACCTTATATCTTATATCTACTATACTTAGGAATGAACGCATTCTAACTGAATGCCACTATGTTCATATTACAGATTCCCCAACCTCACTCGTGGCTTCATTTTAGCATTTAATTCAATTCCCAATCCTATTCGGGCCATGAAATACAAATAAGCACATTACATATGTGAAAACATGAATCATTTTTTACCCCGATCGGGACTCGAACCTAGGACTTATGATTACTAAGCCAAGGCGCTACCACTACACCACAGAAGGTTAAAAGGAATCCAACCTTATAGCTTATATCTGCTATACTTAGGAATGAACGCATTCTAACTGAATGCCACTATGTTCATATTACAGATTCCCCAACCTCACTCGTGGCTTCATTTTAGCATTTAATTCAATTCCCAATCTTATACGGGCCATGAAATACAAATAGGCACATTACATATGTGAAAACATGAATCATTTTTTACCCCGACCGGGACTCGAACCTAGTACTTATGATTACTAAGTCAAGGCGCTACCACTACACCAGGTTGGATTCCTTTTAACCTTCTGTGGTGTAGTGGTAGCGCCTTGACTTAGTAATCATAAGTCCTAGGTTCGAGTCCCGGTCGGGGTAAAAAATTATTCATGTTTTCACATATGTAATGTGCTTATTTATATTTCATGGCCCGTATAAGATTGGGAATTGAATTAAATGCTAAAATGAACCCACGCGTGAGGTTGGGGAATCTGTAATATGAACATAGTGGCATTCAGTTACAATGCTTTCATTCCTAAGTATAGCAGATATAAGCTATAAGGTTGGATTCCTTTTAACCTTCTGTGGTGTAGTGGTAGCGCCTTGACTTAGTAATCATAAGTCCTAGGTTCGAGTCCCGGTCGGGGTAAAAAATAATTCATGTTTTCACATATGTAATGTGCTTATTTGTATTTCATGGCCCGTATAAGATTGGGAATTGAATTAAATGCTAAAATGAAGCCACGAGTGAGGTTGGGGAATCTGTAATATGAACATAGTGGCATTCAGTTAGAATGAGTTCATTCCTAAGTATAGCAGATATAAGCTATAAGGTTGGATTCCTTTTAACCTTCTGTGGTGTAGTGGTAGCGCCTTGACTTAGTAATCATAAGTCCTAGGTTCGAGTCCCGGTCAGGGTAAAAAATGATTCATGTTTTCACATAGGTAATGTGCTTATTTGTATTTCATGGCCCGTATAAGATTGGGAATTAAATTAAATGCTAAAATGAAGCCACGAGTGAGGTTGGGGAATCTGTAATATGAACATAGTGGCATTCAGTTAGAATGCGTTCATTCCTAAGTATAGCAGATATAAGCTATAAGGTTGGATTCCTTTTAACCTTCTGTGGTGTAGTGGTAGCGCCTTGACTTTGTAATCATAAGTCCTAGGTTCGAGTTCCGGTCGGGGTAAAAAATGATTCATGTTTTCACATATGTAATGTGCTTATTTGTATTTCATGGCCCGTATAAGATTGGGAATTGAATTAAATGCTAAAATGAAGCCACGAGTGAGGTTGGGGAATCTGTAATATGAACATAGTCGCATTCAGTTAGAATGAGTTCATTCCTAAGTATAGCAGATATAAGCTATAAGGTTGGATTCCTTTTAACCTTCTGTGGTGTAGTGGTAGCGCCTTGACTTAGTAATCATAAGTCCTAGGTTCGAGTCCCGGTCGGGGTAAAAAATGATTCATGTTTTCACATAGGTAATGTGCTTATTTGTATTTCATGGCCCGTATAAGATTGGGAATTAAATAAAATGCTAAAATGAAGCCACGAGTGAGGTTGGGGAATCTGTAATATGAACATAGTGGCATTCAGTTAGAATGCGTTCATTCCTAAGTATAGCAGATATAAGCTATAAGGTTGGATTCCTTTTAACCTTCTGTGGTGTAGTGGTAGCGCCTTGACTTAGTAATCATAAGTCCTAGGTTCGAGAATTAAATAAAATGCTAAAATGAAGCCACGAGTGAGGTTGGGGAATCTGTAATATGAACATAGTGGCATTCAGTTAGAATGCGTTCATTCCTAAGTATAGCAGATATAAGCTATAAGGTTGGATTCCTTTTAACCTTCTGTGGTGTAGTGGTAGCGCCTTGACTTAGTAATCATAAGTCCTAGGTTCGAGTCACGGTTGGTGTAAAAAATGATTCATGTTTTCACATATGTAATGTGCTTATTTGTATTTCATGGCCCGTAAAAGATTGGGAATTGAATTAAATGCTAAAATGAAGCCACGAGTGAGGTTGGGGAATCTGTAATATGAACATAGTGGCATTCAGGTAGAATGCGTTCATTCCTAAGTATAGCAGATATAAGCTATAAGGTTGGATTCCTTTTAACCTTCTGTGGTGTAGTGGTAGTGCCTTGACTTAGTAATCATAAGTCATAGGTTCGAGTCCCGGTCGGGGTAAAAAATTATTCATATATATATATATATATATATATATATATATATATATATATATATATATATATATATATATATATATATATATATATATATATATATATATATATATATATATATATATATATATATATATATATATATATATATATATATATATATATATATATATATATATATATATATATATATATATATATATATATATATATATATATATATATATATATATATATATATATATATATATATATATATATATATATATATATATATATATATATATATATATATATATATATATATATATATATATATATATATATATATATATATATATATATATATATATATATATATATATATATTATATATATATATATATATGTATATATATATATATATATATATATATATATATATATATATATATATATATATATATATATATATATATATATATATATATATATATATATATATGCACATACATACATATACATATACAAACATAATATATATATATATATATATATATATATATATATATATATATATATATATATATATATATATATATATATATATATATATATATATATACATGCATACATATACACACACATACACAGGAGTCAGTGGAGTCGGGGGAGATTGCAAGATGCTGGAAACAAGCAAATGTGATACTTATCTTCAAAAAGGGAAGGAGGGATATGGCTCTGAACTATAGACCAGTTTCCTTGACCAGCATAGTTTGCAAAGTTATGGAGAAACTACTAAGGAAACATATCTCTCTTCACTTGGAATCCTTCAACTTTTTGTCAGTGAGGCAACATGGCTTCAGAGAAGGTAGATCAACAGTAACAAACTTATTAGAATTTTATGATGAGGTAAGCCAAATCTTACAGGAAAGAGAGGGCTGGGCAGATTGCATATTCCTAGACTTCCAGAAAGCGTTTGACACTGTTCCACATGGGAGACTTATTAGGAAGCTGCAATCAATGGCTAGAATAGGTGGAAATGTTTTGGAATGGATAAAAACTTACTTAGAAGGAAGGGAACAGAGGGTTAGAGTAAGACACTCAGTGTCTGAATGGAGAAGAGTTAGTAGTGGAGTTCCACAGGGTTCAGTTTTAGGGCCACTTTTGTTCCTTGTATATGTATATAACCTACCAGAGTCTGTAAATTCATTCATGAATACGTTTGCAGATGATGCAAAGATTGTGAAGAAAGTAAAAAACGAGAACAATGGTAGAGAACTTCAGGAGGATCTAAATAATCTGCATGAGTGGTCAGAAAAGTGGCTAATGAA
>JAXCGZ010013413.1:10000-17500 GCA_037179515.1 Halocaridina rubra | reverse complement strand
TTCAGCTATTCAACACAAAACTAAAATGTTTCCGCCATGTTCTGGCTTTCAAAGTCCCACAAAGGGAAATATAAAACTACGATCAAAGAAACATTCTTCATCTTTTCTGTCTTCCATTAGGCATAACGTTTGTGCACTAAAATAGACAAGTACAATACAGTATTAAAGACATAAAAGATAAACATAAAAAATAAACAACACATTAGAGAAGTAATCTTTACTGACTAGTCAAATTGAGGCTAACAGCACCAGCTTCCTCATTTGAGGGTAACGACCGTCGACTTAGTAGATCAGCATGGTCATTGTCCTTGCCATGAACATGTTGGGCAGTGAATTTGAAAAGATTCAGGTAAAGTGCCCACCTTTTCAGGCGAGGATTTAGCTTGTCTGCAGTCTGTAAATATAGGAGAGGTCAGTGGTCGGTTCTCAGTGTAAAATGTTGGCCATACAGATGGACTTCAAATTTCTTTATGGCCAAATATGCAGCTAGAGCTTCCTTCTCCATGGTGGAGTAATTTTCCTCTGCAGGGCAAAGCCTGCGGCTTGGATATCGTACTGGAGCAACTCTGCTGAGTTGTCTGATCGGGCTTGCGAGAGCACGGCACCCAGGCCTTCGTCTGAGGCGTTGGTCTGCAAGATAAATGGAAAATCAGGGTTTACCATTTGTAATACTGGCTCACCCACCAATGCTTCTCGGAGCTTGGAAAATGCTCTCTCCGCTTCATCTGTCCAATGGACAGGGGAGGTGTTACCTTGCTTTGAGGAGGTCATTTGCTGCAAAGGGGCAGCAATAGTATTAAAGTGTGGAATAAACCGTTGGTAGCAGCCGACACTACCCAGGAATGATCTCAGTTGAGTGACAGTAGCAGGTTTCTCCATATCCTTAATAGCTTGTACCCTGTCATGTAAAGGGGACATAACCCCTTCTCCAACCACGTGGCCGAGATACTGCAATTGTGTGAAACCAATCTCACATTTGGAAGGCTTTAAATGAAGTCCATGCTGGTTCAGACGAGTGAGAACTCTGCGGAGAGTCTCGAGGTGCGATTACCAATCCTGAGAATGCACCAGGATGTCGTCTATATAGCACGAAACATTGTCGAGATCCTGTAGCACTATCCTAATGAGTCTGCTGAAGTAGCCAGTGGCGTTTACCATACCAAAAGGCATGACCCTGAACTGGTATAGACCATATCTTGTGGAAAAGGCTGTTAGAGGCTTGTTAGTCTCACTCAGCAGGACTTGCCAAAATCCACTGGCCAGATCCAACTTGGACAGGTAACGGGCTTGGGAGACCAACGAGAAAATATGCTCAGCGTCAGCAATGGGCTCTCCATCAAAGATGGTATGGGAGTTAAGCTTACGACAGTCAAGACAAGACCTGTGACTGCCATCTCGCTTACGCACTGCCAGTAACGGCGAACACCAAGGCAAAATGCTCTTTTCAACTATTCCGAGGCGGACCCTAGTGTCAAGATCTTCCTTCAGCCGTATGGACATCTGGTGGGGAAGACCATAGGAATGCCGAAATGGCTCTGGGTCAGTCAATCTGACATGATGCTCAAGGGTAGCGGTAATGCCTGGGGGGTCATTGAATACGTTCTCATAGTCCTCTAATAGCTTATTCAGCTGTTCCCGTTGACTCGGTTGCAGTCTGGAGTTGATAATGCAATTACTCACACTTTCCTTTCGGTGTGTGGGAATGGCACGATCCTTACCATCATCAAGAGCTAAGCTTATGTCTTCAATTGTGAGGGCGGTGGCTGCGGCCAGAGGGGCTTCTTCCAAAAAACTCCACTCCCATAAGTCTGTCTCCACTGCAAGGGTGGAGCATTCCAATATAGGAGGTAAGGGGTAGCTATAATGGAGCACCTGTGTTGCTGCAGCCTTGGAGGTTCTGTTGATGTTGAGGGCATCTATAGGGGTTGCTGAGAGTGCCAGCGCAGGATCCCTGTGGGCCTCTGGGTCCTCACAATAAAGCTTCAGCTGGTTAATGTGATATTTCCGGTTATTGCCATCAACATTTAGCACATAATTGTCAGGGGTCACCCGTTGTACAACAGTGTACGGTCCTCTCCAGCATAGCATTAGCTTGCAAGTATCTGTTGGGAGAAGTAACAGAGCTCAATCTCCGGGTGTCAGGGCACGACGCTGGGCACGCTTGTCAAAGAGGAGCTTGGCAGTCTGCTGGTGACCATTAATGGCTAATTGTGCAGTTTTCCAAGCCTTTTTGAGGTGAGACGAAAACTTCAAAATATACTCATGGACGTCCTTATCGTCATCTTTGATGGTAGGTGAATCCCAATATTCTGCCAAGAATTCCACTGGGCCTCTGACCTTATGACCATAAATCAGCTTGAAAGGCGAGTATCCAGTAGTGTCGTGGGGCGTGTCTCTGAAGGAGAAAAGTGCAGCAGGGACATACTTGTCCCACTGCCTAGGTATATCTATCACTAGCTTGCGCAAACATCGCTTCAATGTCCTGTTATAGCGTTCGCATGCTCCATTTGATTGGGCATGATAGACACTTGTACGAATGTGCTTCATTTCTAAAAGGTTACAGAAAGCCTCAAAGTGCCTACTTGTAAACTGACTTCCATTGTCAGAAGTGACCTGCTCAGGAAAGCCAACCCTGGAGCAGATTTCAAATAGGGCATGAGCGACTGCTTCAGTTGTGATAGAAGACAGTGGCACTGCATCTGGGTACCTTGTTGACAGGTCAACATATACCAGTAGGAACTGTTTCCCCGTGGACGAAACTGTATTAATAGGACCTAATATGTCAATAGCAACCTTGGAAAATGGCTCCATTGAGAACTTACTTATCCCCATGGGAACTTTTGGTACCGGTGCCTTTGAGGTGGATTGACAGACAGGGCAGGAGCCTACATATCTGTCTACCTTGGCGTACATGTTTAGCCATGCAAAAGCCTTCTGAAGGACGTGCCGAGTTTTTGCTTTGCCTCTGTGTCCATTCAGAGGTAAATGGTGTGCCATATACATAGCCTGGCGGCGCAACGAAGCGGGCACCAACAACTGTTTAAAGGTGTGGCCATCTTTAGTCACATGCCTACGAAGCACTCCATCTTCAAGGGCGTAAGTGATCTGGCCTCTTCTTCTCACTGTGAAGGTCCTTCCCTCGGTGGCCTGCTACATCCAGCGTTTGAGGCTGGGGCAATCTTGCTGCAATTTGGCAAAGTCTGAACGGGACTTCAATGGCTCTAGAGGTGCATCATCTGGTAAAGGAGGGGGAAAATTCTCTGCATTCCACATAACGTGTACTAACTGCAGCAGACTCAACGGAGTCAGTCGGAGAATCGTCCAAATTCTTGGCATCGAGGCCAGGAGTTGCTGCTGAAATGGCTTCATGTGACTTCCCCGAGGGAAGTTATAACAAGAAATGTCCTTATGGTAGAGGTCGACCTGGAAAATAGGAACTAGGTTCAGTGCACGACCCAGCAAGACAGGGTACATAAGCCCAATCATTGCCACAGCTGGGGCTTTTCCCTTGTAGTATTTGCAATCCAGGTTAATGACACAGCAGCGTCGTATTTAGGGTGTTCCATCAGCAACCCGCACATGAATGACTTTGCCAGTAAAATCTTTGTCCCTGACGAATCTCTCATCAACAAGTATGCCATTGGCCCCTGTGTCAAGGGCTATCTCACCTTCCACACCATTTATGGTTTCTAGGCATTTTGGGATCATTTCCAGATCATCATGTTCGATGAATTCCACATTGGCAAGTTTGTGTGGTGGTTCCTCGGTGTTATCCTCATTGGCCCTTTCTGGCCTTATTCTACAGCATGGGCCAAGTGCATGGCTGGACAGCTATGTGGGCCACTGCTGTGTGAGGGAGCGTGGTGGCTCTTAGAGTTTGGCTGAAAACCCTGGGAAGGTGGAGCAGAGTAATGGCCTTTGCCTCTGAACTGCTGAGGCTTAGGTCTTACTGAGTTATCCTTCTTGAGTGTGGGTGCATGGCCGTAATAAGGCTTAGGAGTGTAAGGAGGATGTGCTGGACGATGTGAGTTCTGCGAGGGGCCCTTGTGCTTTCCGTTCCTATGATCTCCTTTCCGGTGAGAATCATGGCTTGCTGCGGGGGAGATACAACTCTGAGGACGAACCTTGGAATCTGCCCTTCATGCCCTCATAACATCACAGAGACGTATTCCAGGCTGGTTGTGCTGGAGGTACTCATCCACAGCGGCTAAACTTTTCTCGTAGTTGATCTCATCCTTAAGCTGAGTCCTTACACATACAACAACATCTGGAGGAAGTTCATTGGCAATTGCATCAAACATCAAGAACGCATACAACTTCTCACGAGGACACTTTGCAACCCGTAACCAATCATTAAAGAGGCAAGCATTGCGTTTGCCAAAGGTACTACAGTTCTCCTCCTTCAATGGGAAAGCAGAAATATACCTAGCACGACACTCAGCTGGTGAAAGGTTCTGTGAGGCCAGGAGTGTGCTTTTAACTTTATCATAGTCCCTCAGTTGCATTTGGTCGAGTTCATTGACCAGGGCAAGCAGACGGGGTGGCATGGAGGCGAGCAGCCAACGACTCTTCTCAGCCTCTGTGCCTTCGTTTAATGCCTCAAGACTTTCGAAAGAGCGGATGAAAGTATCAAGCGGTTGCCTGGCATCGTCTTCGTATTTCGGTATTGGGGAGGGCCTCTCACGAGGCTGGTTTCCATTTCCAGTTGAAGGACCACTGTCTGGGAATCCCGCTTGAAGCTGAGCAAGCGCAAGCTCATGTTCACATTGTGTTTGTGCATCATCACGTTGTGCAAGCGCAAGCTCATGTTCACGTTGTGCTTGTGCCTCATCACGTTGTGCAAGCGCAAGCTCATGTTCACGTTGTGCTTGTGCCTCATCACATTGTGCTTGTGCCTCATCACGTTGTGCTTGTGCCTCATCACTTGCTCTCTTCTCCAGCTTATCTCGGCGTTCAACCATCTTCTCATGAGCCCATTCGAAGAGCTTCTGCCCAGGGGAAAGATCATATCTCTCACCCCTATCATCATTATTTCCAGGTAACGATTCTCATCGAATGTTTCGATGGTTTCCATGTTTGCTTCCAGTAACTGCCTGGTTTCCATGGTGGTTTCCTAAACAGTCAATAACAAGTGCCAAAAACAACCACAAAAAGATAAAATCTCTACAATAGTAGAAAAAAAATGAAAGAACCACACAACACCAAGGAGAGAAAAAAAAATTCAACTCCACAGTTCAAACTTAAACGTAAAAGTGATCTCAAAACCTCACAATAAAAGTGACTCAAAATTCAATCAAGTGCAACAGCAGCAAAGTGTTGCAAAACAGTGCATGAAACACTGGTAATACAGAATGGCAGGCGTGCCTGCTTAACAGCAATACGTAGCAGTACCTGCGGTTATGGTGCAAAAGAAAAGAATAAACAACAACGAATTTTACCGACTAGCACCCAGTGCCAGAGAATACAAGCAAGTACAGTATAGCGGTCGTGCCTGCGTATGAGCGCGTATATGGCAGTACCCACAAATAAAATGTTGGAAGTAAAATTCTGGAGTGTTGCCAAAAGGGCACAGATCCTATGAAAAATATACCAACGATAAGCTAACGGCTTACTAGGCAGCAAGATTACACATGTCTACTAGTAATGAGAAAATTTATTTTCAAGTGACAAATGAGACACATGAAAGGCTTAGCCTAGGATCAATAAATGACACCAAAGTTTTTCTTCTCAATCTATGAGCAATCAATGATTGAATATAAAACACAATTATAAGCAAAATACTTGATATGCTTACTCCCATTTCCTAAATCCCAAGGAAATATAAACAATTCCTAACAATTATCACCCTTTAACGGATATATAAAACACAAATGCTTTAATCCTCAATCTTATCACGCAAATAAATTAAATTTTAAATAACACGTCTTCTCGTCATGCAAAATTTCTTAAGTCTGTTACCACATAATCTCATGCAGACTTCCTGAAATTTTGTTTACCACATGGGAAACAAGAAAATATTAGTTACCATAATTAATATTGAAAATAAAAAAAATTTCTGATAAGCAACGTCTCTGGCAATAAAATTTTCGTTTGCAGCCTATGATGCATTCATTTCAATAATCGAGCCAATGGTAATCGGGTTTCATGTGCAATGATAAAAAGCAAAATAAAAATAAATTTATCAAAATCAGTCTGTCTGTTCGGGTCCCTGTTTGGGCGCCAATATTGTTGGGGGAATGGTAGAGTGTTGCTAGGATTCTGTTTTACTAAGGGAACTCAAAGTACTGAGCTCGGTTAAGAGCTCACAAACAGGTAGGACAGATATTTGTACTTGAACACCCCACCCGTTATACCACTACTCGGTTAAATGAAACTCAGAATTCAACTTTCTTTTAATTTTGGAAATGCAATGGCATTAAAAGAATTGAATTAAATTTTTTAAATTAAATTCTATGAAATGCTGCCTCGCATCCCGGAGGTGGTGAGCATGATTTCGTTTCCCGGCACCACGGAAGTATTCCAAGACTTTGGCCACAACTTGACAATTACCTCTGTTACACAGGCAGAGTAGAATAGAAGACACTGCAATTGCAGAAACAGAAACGACATACTGTTAATAATGGGAAACTGAAAGCATGAACACACATATAATGAGTTTCCAATATTATTCTACTGGATGAAAATATATTGGTTATTCACAGCTAACCAGAAATATTTATGCTACCATAAGAGCATACAAAACTATTAATTCTTTGCTGGAATTAAAGGAAAACAATTTATTCACAATAAATGAAGAATAAGCAAGACAAATACAGTACTGTATGTATTCCTTAAATTGTGAGCAACCCCAAAGGTTGCAATGCTTATTAATAATTTGCAATTATGGTAAGACACTCTATTTATGATAAAGGAAGAATCTACGAGATAAATACAGTATTTATTCACTTTTGGTTATCAAGAACTGTTTGCAATGAAAAAATGGGCAAAACCACCTTTTGAAGTATTTGCAACTTATAACTCAAAAAACCTTATCCCCAACATATGAAGAATCAGCAAGGTAAATACAGTATGCGTTCATTAGATTGTGGTTAACAGGAAATATTTGCAAAGCCAACACGGTAAAATTACCTTTTAATTATTTGCAGTTTAACACATTGGTTAAATGATCAATTGTTGGCAATTTATATAGCAAATAGCTTTATTCACGAGTTTTTGACGTAAAACACTTTATTTACGATGATAGAAAGAGGTGAAATGAAATTGGACTTTATTAGGAGAAGGGATAGATTTTTACGGGCTCATAACCAGTCTTCAAAGGATGAGATTTTCGTTTATCACATTCAGTGAAAAGAAACTTCTTAGCAATGTATATCAGCTGTAATTTCCAGGTTAAGGAATTAACTTGGGCAAGTGAGATTCCAGTTAGGTAATCTACGAAATTTTGTTTGTATGGGAATGGAATCTGAGAATAAATTCGTAGGATTTAGCTAGTAACGAATG
>JAXCGZ010013413.1:0-2500 GCA_037179515.1 Halocaridina rubra | reverse complement strand
TTCAACCTGTTCCTAAGAAGGGTGACTGTTCTATTCCTTCTAACTACCGACTTATTGCTCTAACCTCCTCTATTGCTAAAGTTTTTGAAACTTTGCTCAATGCTCACTTCTTGAAACGCCTTGAATCTAACTCACTTATCTCCAATCACCAGTACGGCTTCCACAAGGCAAGATCCACTGGTGATCTCCTGTCCTATCTTACTCATGTATGGTCATCTTCTCTGAGGAACTATGGGGAATCCTTTGTCGTCGCCCTTGATATCTCTAAGGTTTTTGACAGTCAGGCACAAGGCTCTGTTGGCCAAACTCCCTGCCTATGGCTTTACCCCTTCTTTCTGTTCTCTGATTTCCAGTTTTCTTACTGACCGTTCTATATCTGTAGTTGTTGATGGTGCGACATCTAGCCCTTTCTCTGTTTCCAGTGGTGTTCCACAGGGCTCTGTTCTTTCACCTACTCTCTTCCTTCTCTTCATCAATGATCTTCTACAATCCCCATCTTCCTCTCTTCTTCATACCTTTGCCGATGATTCTACCCTTCGCTTTTCCTCTGCCTTTTCTTCACGACCTTCATCTGTTACTCGTAAGCAATCTCGTATCACTCTTTCTTCTACTCTTATCTCCGATTTGCAGAGAGCGTCTGAATGGGGCACTCAAAATTTAGTTAAATTCAATACCTCCAAGACACAGTTTCTGGCTATCTCTTTTTCTTCTTCTCCTCCTGATAACCCTATTGTCTTCGAATCTAATGAAATTTACCCTCTTAACTCTATCAATATATTAGGAATCCATATAGCCTCTAACTTGTCTTGGAGGAATCACATAATCCAAATTTCTAAATCTTCATCCAAAAACTTTGGATGAAAATTTACAAAGGTCTTATCTGCCTCTGCCGAGAATACTGCTCACACATCTGGGGTTCTTCTTCCTTTACTTATCTTCTTGATAGGGTTGAATCTAAGGCAGTCAGACTCATTAATGATCCTTCTCTTACTTCTAACCTGGATTCTCGCTCTCTTCGCCGTAAGGTATCTTCCCTTTCACTTTTCTATCGCTACTACTTCCATCGCTGCTCTGATGAGTTGGCGAGTTGCATCCCTCCTCCACTGCCGAGGCTGCGTAACACTTGCCAAGCGGCCTAATCTCACAGGTACTGTGTGGAGATTTGTAGCTCGCGGATTAGTCGGTGCAGCGACTGCTTCTTCTCATCTACCTCCAGACTCTGGAACTCTCTTCCTCCTGTCTTTCTTAATTCTTATGACCTTTCATCCTTCAAAAAGCAGATCTATCGTCATCTCAGAGCCTAGTCCTCCATATCTCTGGGTCCTCTATACTTTGACTGTTTTTTTTCTGTCTGTCGTTTTCCTTTGTGTGACATTACCTCATCTCTGCCTTGCCCTTAACCTTTTTCTTTTCCTTCGTCTTGGTATTTTCTCGTGCCCGGGCCTTGGTTGATGAGGGCAGCTTCTGCCTGTCCCGGTGTCACACTCTTAAAAAAAAAAAAATATATATATATATATATATATATATATATATATATATATATATATATATATATATATATATATATATATATATATATATATATATATATGTGACAGAGTGTTTCGCTCAATGTCAACAGAGGCTGTTAGATGCCTTATCAAATAAATTAGTAACATAACTGTTATTTTCTAACTAAAAAAAAAATAATTCCCTTTAACATAACTGTTATTTTCTAACTAAAAAAATTAATTCCCACTTCTTGACTTTCGCAGATTATGATTATTTGCAATTTGTATTTTAGCTTATAGCTAATTGTAAATATAGCTTATTTACCCTTCTTGTACGTGTAGAAGTATAGCCCCAATATAAAGGCTGCTCCTATTTTTCTGCCTGCTACGAGCCAAGAAAATTAAGAAAAAAAGAACCAGTAACCTAACTTTTCATTAGTATTCTCGTTTTATTTTATTTGCTTCCACTTGTTGCACCTAAAAATACTGTCTCTCCCTTGCATCTCTGCTATAATTGCCTGCCAGGGACCACCACTAAAATAGTCCTTAAAATGATATCAGAGCCAATTACTGCTCTAGAAATGTCTCCTACAGATGACCTCACCAGGAGGAACAAGGAGACGCTCTCTTTTGGCGCCGAGACTGCCCAGAGGCAACATCTCGCCTGGGTAGTCTAAGTTTATTTCAAATCTTAATTACGTGGCATCTTCACAGGAATTCATCTAGCACAACAAGGTGAGGGATAGTGTATGGTAAAGCTCGTGGGTCAAGCAAATTGGTTTATTTTCGAGAATTAGTTACATTCGTTACTGGATAAATCTTATGGATTTTTATTCTCATTTCATTCCAATACACACGAAATTTTGTAGATTACCAAACTGGAATCTCACATGCCAAAGTTAATTCCTTAACCTGTAAATTACAGCTGATATATATTGCTGAGAAGTTTATTTTCACTGAATGTGATAAACGAAAATCTCATCCTGGTTATGAGCCCGTAAAAATCTATC
>JAXCGZ010013412.1:102500-109579 GCA_037179515.1 Halocaridina rubra | reverse complement strand
ATACAAACTATAATTATCATTATGGGTAGAATCATTGAAAAAGAAACCTACAGTAGAGTAAATGATTTACAGTTTAATGACAGTATGTCGAGAGGTCCTTTTCCAATGAAAACCTTTTCAAAATGCTGCTGTAGTTTCCTGTAGTATTTAACAGATGGAGAGTTTTACAACAGGAGACTATATTCGGTATCTTGAATGGTCTTTCAGTGCAACACGAGTCTTGACAATATGTAATTTTTTGCTAAGAACATTTTCTCTATTGTAAATTTCTTTTTCCAATATTAAATATATTGTAAGCAGGCATTTTCCGATGAAAATGCTTTAGTGCAGGGGTTATTGCTAAAAATTTACAGATATGCAATGGATAACTCCTGGAAAAGTTCATATTCTTCACTTAATCAATATGCTCAGAATATGATGACAATTATTTCAGGCAGGTCCGGCATAGAATTGAAGATTTGATTTTCATTTCCGAAAATGACAATGAAAAGTAAGAAACCAACTCATCCTAGATATTAAATCTTCTAATTCGCAGTTCTTGTTTACATTTTGATGGTAGCAGTAGGAAATACTCTTGCGGTCTATGTGGGAAACCAAAATACTATTTCAACCCAGGTTACAGTTTCCTCATAAGCCAAAAACTATGGAAAAGATGTGCTTTAACAAGATGCTATTATCTTCAATATGTAAACGGGGACCTTAATTACATATTTATAAAAGAAAGTCTGAACAGACCGCATGTAAAGTTTGCCAATATAATACCAATAAAGAATAATTCTGCTTACATTTTGAGGTATGGAATTTCTTGACACATTTACTGAAATCAGAAACAGAAAGAGGAATAGAAAAATCTTCAACAAGAAACCTTCAGGAATATTGAATATGACGCAAAGCGATTCGATGGTGTAGGAAATCGAAACCAACTATCTGTTAAAACCGCAGAAAATAGGTAAATATGAATAGGCAACAGTTTTATAGCAACAGAAGGTAGAAATGCCAGTGAATCAGATATGGAGGAGCATAACCGCAAAAATGGTCATTTTGAGAGAGAGAGAGAGAGAGAGAGAGAGAGAGAGAGAGAGAGAGAGAGAGAGAGAGAGAGAGAGAGAGAGAGAGAGAGAGAGAGAGAGAGAGACTTACATAAAGTGAATATGACACTCTCTATGCCAAGTGTATAACTAAGTATCATGAAATAGAAGAGCAATATGACGTAAATATCTAGGAACATAAAATTCTCAAAGATCTTAGAACATTCAAATTCTACAATTGAAATAATTTTCCTTCTTTGAGGAAGTTTTCCTCTTTATTTAAACAAGAGAAGTCGTCGCTTATTCAGTCTATTGTGCATTTCATTACAATGTTAGTTTCCGTTCAAGAATGAACGATATCCACCATTTTTCGTTTGAAAGGAAGATATATAATCAAATAATGATTACAATTGCTCGTTCAGGAAGCCATGCACCGTAAAATAGCAATTACTATATAGCTTTCATGTTTCTCACTACATCAGTATTTTTTGTTCAGAGTAATGGTATTGATCTATGAAATGTGAGTCAAATTCTTTCCCATTTCTACATCCAAAATAGAAATTAAAGGTTGCCTGTACTTCTTGCATTATTTACAATAGACTTCTTCATAACCCATTTATATATTGAATTCTATTCCCATTACAATATTTAAATTTATCTTGTACTTTCCTGTCAGCTCGTAATCTTTATAGAAATATATTAGTCAGTAAAGCGAGAAAATAATAATAACAGTTATTAACTCGAAAACTTCAATGGAGATATATGACAATTAAGAGAGTGATTGAAGAATATAAAATGCTCTTGCTTTTGAGATTTTATCATTCATTTTTGCTAAAAGGTCGCAGAAAAATCTAATTGTTCACTTGAAATTCACGGTATCTTTTTCATTTATTTTTAAATCATAGTGGAAATATGTGTGAATATCATGGTGTCAATAATATGGATATTATCCAATGTCACATTGTAAATACATAAAAGGAGTGATAGTGAAGGAATAAAGAGTAATTCGCTAGATGCAATTCTTTAGTACTGACGTCATGACATGAGAACTGGCTTTAAAATTAAAATCGGACAAAATTTAGAAAAGATTTAATGTTGAAAACCAGCCAGTCATTGCTCTCGAAGGTCATGGTAATCTTTCCTCAGTATAAGGAAAAACGCATCATGAAGAGACAGATAAAACATAATATTTTTTTCAAATATAATAACTCTCTGCCCAAGTGTCCTGAGTAACTTTGCAGGTAAAGAACTCAATAAAATATTCCAAGATCAGACTTAAAGTGCAATGTCCATTGAGTTTTTTACAATGAGCAGCCTACAGATCTTCATTAATTTGGAAGCCTTACAAATAAGGTTGAAGGAGTTGCTAAATACATCTATATCATTTAATTCACTGCTACAAACTATCAACAATGACACATCTACTATGAACGGTTTTTCTGTTTCACCCAATAGGCTTTGCCTCTACTCATAAGTCATTCAGTTTATTAGAGGATATATATGATAATATTAGAGAAAATGATGAAGATTCTGGAAAAGATATAAATCAAAAGGATAATATGGATACATCATTATTCGCAAATAATCAACACAGCTGTGAGTTGCACAAACAACAATAATAGATCATTAATGATGTCCTTCATCACGAATAATAACACAGCAATACTCCCTTGTCCAAGGAGTCCCTCGAATATCTCCCTCTCTTTCAACATTATCCAATAATGCAAATGCAAGTGGTACACTTCAAATACATGTTTGCATACCCACAGCTCAACTTGGAAATCCTTTACAGTAACAGTACTAAGGGATTTGGGGACATGCTATACACAAGTAGTCGGGCGCCTAAAGGCACTATTTTTCAATTATTTCATGGAGTAAGCAGCAAAATTTACATTGATTATCCACAACTTACCCCAAATCACTGCCACATGAGACAAGACAAAAAAGAGTTCATGAAAATGTGCCTACTAAGCAAGACTACAGAAGACACAAAACAAACTTCTCTTATCGACATCCACACAGGAGAGACTTCCCTTGGGAAGAAAGAACTTATAACCTTAGATTCGCACCTAGTTACCATACCTTGGAGTCTTATGATTATACCTGGGAGCACGTTTGAGCGAATGGCGCCCATCGAATTCTTGGCTTAAGAACCAAAATCTATAGGTAACCTACAATATTATGAACATGAGTGTCCCCAGTGTCAGGATGATTCTGATTCAAGACATAATCATGGTGTAACAGCATATGCAAACTATTATTATACTAATACCTCTAAAAAGAAAGAAAATAATGCATCGTTGGAGCATGTGAATGCTCAGTCCCTTCTAGCATACTTTCAGAATATAATAATAATAATAGTATATAACTATAACATAGATGCATTGTGTGTAACTGAAATTTGAATTCTTTCTACAACTGAAAATAAGAGTGTGAATATCCTAGACTTTATATTTTATTATGACCTTGGGTGTAGGAGTGGAGATTGTTTTCATGTTAGGAAATATGTCAATGCATAACAAAATAATTAAAGGTCTAGAAAAGATGGAATTACTTCAATATATATTATTAATAGGAAGTATCAGAAACTGACATTTTATTATATAGTTCTAATTGTCATCCAAAAGTGTTCAGATATATTTTTGTCCAACTCAAAAGTCGTCTGTGAAGTTGGTGATTTTACTGGTAATAGCACTCAGTAGATAACAATATGAAGATGGTGTTCAATAGCATGGAGTTAACACAAATATTAAAAAAAAACAAAAAACATAATACTTATTTTTTGAAACTTCAATAAACTTTCATATAACAAACAAAGCTGATATTATTTTCTATTCCTATGTAGTTTCCAGCTTGGATACAGATCATGAACTCATTATGGCAATGCCAAACATACTAGCTCCAAAATGGAGACTCCTTTCAAAGCATTTTGGTACCCTAAACAGCATTGCCTCGATATCTTTTGCAAAGCATTGTTCGGCAACAGTCATATATTTATATTATTCTAAATGCAGATAATGTTGACTTGCATGCCGAAATTTTGACACAAATGCTTCTTAATCCCTATATAAGGGTGCACCCATTTCAACAAGAAAAATAGCTTGTCCCTCTGCCCCTTGACAAAGTAATGACAATAAATAGGCAACGCACATCAGAATCAAGGACAAAAAGATTTTAGAAAGAGCAAATTTGATGTAACTCTGCCAAATCGTTATTAAGCAGAAAAGAAATATGTCAGATTTCTCATTGACATCAGCTAATGAGCTACTATAAAAGTAGTTTCTGGACAGCCCACATGATACAGCAGCAACATGGAAAGTAATAAGAAATAGGATTCCCAGTGGAAAGAACAATCCGGAATAACACGAAAATATCAGCAAATTAAATGACAAAGAAGTAAGCTTTCATAACTAACCTGCAAATTTGGTCAAACATCTATGAGAATAACAAGGATATATCAAATTAATTAACAGGCGTATTTATGTTGATCACTATTTCTGCTCTCATTTTTCTTTCAATCTTCTATAAACGATTCCAGAGCACCTGTCCCTCGATCATTACCCCTCTCTTACCCTATGCCCTCCCTTATCCTTTCTTCACGCAAAGTTCATAAAGTTCTTCTTTCGCTAAAGACGAACAAGGCATCTGGTCCCAATGGCATCCCTGCAAAGTTCCTTAAGGAGTTTGCAGATGAAATGGCTCCCGAGCTTTGACGTCTTTTTCGCCTTATTCTGTCAACCAGTATCCATCCTTCATCTTGGAAGCATGCTCTAATTCAACCTGTTTCTAAGAACGGTGACCGTTCTATACCTTCAAACTACCTACCTATTGCCCTAAGCTCCTTTACTGCTAGAGTTTTCAAAACTTTGCCCAATGATCACTTTTTAAAACACCATGAATCTAACTCACTTATCTCCGGTCACCAGTACGGCTTCTTGAAAGCAAGATCCACTGGTGACCTTCTGTACTATCTTACTCATGTATGGTTATCTTTTCTGAGGAACTATGGGGAATCCTTTGTTGAAGCCCTTGATATCTCTAAGGCTTTTGACAGAGTATGGCACAAGGCTTAGTTGGCCAATCTCCCTGCCTATGGCTTTACCCCTTCTCTCTGTTCTCTGATTTTCGGTTTTCTTTTATTTCTGTAGTTATTGGTGGTGCGACATCTAACCCTTTCTCAGTTACCAGTGGTGTCTGATAGGGTCCTGTTCTTTCACCTACTCTGTTCCTTCTTTTCATCAATGATCCTCTACAATCCCCATCTTCCCCTCTTCTTCATGCCATTCACTTTTTCTCTGCATTTTCTTGCCAACCTTCATCTGCTACTCATAATCAGTCTCGTATCACTCTTTTTTCGATTCTCAACTCAGATTTGCAGAGGGTATTTAAGTGGGGCACTCCAACATATAGTTAAATTCCATGCCTCCAAGACACAGTTTCTGGCTATCTCTTCATCTTCTTCTCCTCCTGATAACCCTATTGTCTCCAAAACTAACGATATTTACCCTCTTAAGTCATTCCACATATTAGGAATCCATAGAGCCTCTAACTTGCTTTGGAGGAATCACATAATCCAAATTTCTAAATCTACATTAAAAAAAATGGGGGTTTTGTTTCATTTTCATCATTGCTTTTCCTCTTTGGAGTTACTTAAAATCTATAAAGGTCTTATCCGTCTCTGCTTAGAATACTGCTCATACATATGGTGTGCCTCTTCATATACTTGTCTCCTTGATAGGATTGATTCTAAGGCAGTCAGACTCATTAATAATCCTTCTCTGACTTCTAATCTGATTTCACTCTCTCTTCGCCTAAATGTATCATCCCTTTCTCTTTTCTATCGCTACAACTTCCATCGCTGCTCTGATGAGTTGGAGAGTTTCATCCCTACCCCACTTCAGAGGCTGAGTAACACTCGCCAAGCGGTCTCATCTCACAGGTACGGAGTGGAGATTTGTAGCTCGCGGATTGGTCAGTGCAGCTACTGCTTATTTATATCTAGCACCAGACTGGAACTCTCTCCCTCCATCTGTCTTTCCTAATTCTCATGACATATCTTCCTTCAAGAAGTGGAATTACTGTCATCTCAGGGCCAAATCCTCCATTTGTCTAGGTCCTTTGTACTTTGACTAATTTTTCTGTCTGTCGTTTTCCTTTGTGTAATATTACCTCATCTCTGTCTTGTCTTTAACCTTTTCTTTTTCCTTATTGCTGGTGTTTTATCGTTCCCAGACCTTTAGTAATGAGACAGTTTTTGCCTCTCCCGGTGTCTCACTCGTAAAAAAAAAAATCACATTGCATGTAATTAAGATATAACATATACCATAAAAATCAATACCCATGTTACACAGTATATCTTTAGATTTTACCTCCTGATAAATGCATATCATTCGCAATTCAAGAGAGGGAATGTATGAAAAGTGTTAAAGCTATATGTAAAATATTGGCCATGAAGATATTCAGAGATTTGGAATGCGCTTTAGACTCTCCCTGCTGGAATTTATAGCCTTAGGGTGAAGTATATTGGGGATGACATTCTTAATAATGAAATTAGATTACATCTGTTCTATTTTTAATTCTTTTTCCATTACAAAAACGAATGTATCCATGCCCACACATTTATAGAAACTCATGCACACAGATATGTGCGAACCTGTTTGATGGGATGCACTTGAAAGCAGCAATTATGATTATCCTTACTACGAGGGAAAAGCCCAAAACAACCGAGTATTTTTTTCTACCTATCTTAAGAGGTAACTGATTTATAGAAAACAATAGAAGCAGTATATACACATTAAGGGAGACACAATGCAAAAAATAAAACAATGAGAAACCCAACCAATGTAATTCATAAATTGACGATTGAAGTTCAAAATATCAAGCATAAGGAAAGATCGAATATTCGAGAATATACACAAGACAGTGGCAGTAAAGGGGTATACAAAACATAGTCCGAAAATGACAGATGCATAATATTAAAAAAAAAAATAGGTATTATAAGAATACGCTATGAAGTTTGGGGACAGAAGAAGGGCGAATTAGGAAGAAAAT
>JAXCGZ010013412.1:95000-100000 GCA_037179515.1 Halocaridina rubra | reverse complement strand
TTTCTATTACATCTTAGTTTCTTGATTGTGATTTCAAGAACATTCTATGTATGAAATAGATAATTCGGATATTCCACTACACTGTAGAAATTTTGAGTAAAGACATAAAGCATTGCAAGCCATAACAAAGAAAAATGATATGCATTCGATCACCTACAGTTATGAATAATCAAATAGTAAATGCTGTATGACGCCATTGGAAAATAGTTTTAGAATTCCATAACTGATATCCGAGTAATTTTACTAAGGAGCTTTTTTTACCCTTTTTGGAAAATATTTCATCAGAATGAATCTTGTTTCTTCACCAATATATTCTGGATGTACTGTTATTTTTTTTGTATTCTTTTGTCTTTACATCTTTCATGGAAGCCGACTCAACACTAAATTGTTTTTGATGCAATAAAAGAATCTTTCTCTCCACTTATAAAAGAAAAAAAAATCTTAGCAAGTGCATCCTGAAGAGCTAAGAATGTTTCTAAGTTTGCTGAGTTGTTTAAATCTTTTACGATGTTTCATTCAATTATTTCATGCCGAAACTTTGGCCAGTTTTCTTTATTAATTTATATCATATTTGTTTCGTGTCTATTATGGGAGTTATCTTTTATGCTTTGAGGTTATATTACTTTTGGTTAATGTTAATTGACTTCGTTATCATGGTACATCGGCAGAATAAGTATTGCCAAGGAATTGTTGAATTTCTACAATCCTTATCAAAGGTTGATGTGGTTTTAAATGTATTATGATTGGATATATGGTGCATATTCTCTTTAATAGGAGATGAAGCTGTTAACCCTAATAGAAATTCCTATCTCCTTTAAAATAGACTTTTCCTAAAATATGGATACGTCTGTTCATTCTTAATCTTTATGTAGAATCTATGTCATATTAAAATTTTGATTGCATTGCGATATTGATAATTATTTCTAGCTTAGAAGCCCAAATAGCAACTCGGTAAGCTGAAGTCAGACAAGCAGTCCATTGGACAGCTGGCATATAAGTTTGGGGGAATGTAGCATAATAATGCACTCCATCTGCTTCTCCTTAATAAGCATATTACATATATGCAATTTGTGAGCTTTATTCAAACCCCGCTACCATCAATAATAATACACATGCCTCAAGTGTGATACTTGAGCAAACAAATAAAATTGCCCTTACCTGGCCAGGAGCCTAGAAAACTTTATAGTTCACATGTACTTACAAACTTCCACTGTTCTCCTGTCTTGACCACCTCTCTCACTATGCCAATCAATCACTAGATGCCTCTGCCAGAGAAATATGAAATCTTCCATTTGGATTTTATTCTAATATCATTTATATATATCCATTACTGAGTTGCTAATATTTTTCTTTTTCTTCATTCTTAGTGCATATATTTTGTGTTTTTTGCATTGGGATATTAGATACCTCCGAAGGCGGGTAGATACACATACAAGAAAGAACGATGGATCTACAAGATTGTATTATATATATATATATATATATATATATATATATATATATATATATATATATATATATATATATATATATATATATATATATATATATCTATATATATATATATATATATATATATATATATATATATATATATATATATATATATATATATATATATATATATATATATATATATATATATATATATATATATATATATATATATATATATATATATATATATATATATATATATATATATATATATATATATATATATATATATATATATATATATATATATATATATATATATATATATATATATATATATATATATATATATATATATATATATATATATATATATATATATATATATATATATATATATATATATATATATATATATATATATATATATATATATATATATATATATATATATATATATATATATATATATATATATATATATATATATATATATATATATATATATATATATATATATATATATATATATATATATATATATATATATATATATATATATATATATATATATATATATATATATATATATATATATATATATATATATATATATATATATATATATATATATATATATATATATATATATATATATATATATATATATATATATATATATATATATATATATATATAATATATATATATATATATATATATATATATATATATATATATATATATATATATATATATATATATATATATATATATATATATATATATATATATATATATATATATATATATATATATATATATATATATATATATATATATTATATATATATATATATATATATATATATATATATATATATATATATATATACATATATATATATATATATACATACATATATATATATATATATATATATATATATATATATATATATATATATATATATATATATATATATATATATATATATATATATATATATATATATATATATATATGTATATATATATATATATATATATATATATATATATATATATATATATATATATATATATATATATATATATATATATATACATATATATATATATATATATATATATATATATATATATATATATATATATATATATATGAATCATTTTTTTTTTTTTTTTTTTTTTTACCCCGACCGGGACTCGAACCTAGGACTTGTGATTAATAAGTCAAGGCGCTACCACTACACCACAGAAGGTTAAAAGGAATCCAACCTTATAGCTTATATCTGCTATACTTAGGAATGAACGCATTCACATATGTAATGTGCTTATTTGATAATTTCATGGCCCGAATGAGATTGGGATTTGAATTAAATGCTAAAATGAAGCCACGAGTGAGGTTGGGGAATCTGTAATATGAACATAGTGGCATTCAGTTAGAATGCGTTCATTCCTAAGTATAGCAGATATAAGCTATAAGGTTGGATTCCTTTTAACCTTCTGTGGTGTAGTGGTAGCGCCTTGACTTATTAATCACAAGTCCTAGGTTCGAGTCCCGGTCGGGGTAAAAAAAAAAAAAATGATTCATGTTTTCACATATGTAATGTGCTTATTTGATAATTTCATGGCCCGAATGAGATTGGGATTTGAATTAAATGCTAAAATGAAGCCACGAGTGAGGTTGGGGAATCTGTAATATGAACATAGTGGCATTCAGTTAGAATGCGTTCATTCCTAAGTATAGCAGATATAAGCTATAAGGTTGGATTCCTTTTAACCTTCTGTGGTGTAGTGGTAGCGCCTTGACTTATTAATCACAAGTCCTAGGTTCGAGTCCCGGTCGGGGTAAAAAAAAAAAATGATTCATGTTTTCACATATGTAATGTGCTTATTTGATAATTTCATGGCCCGAATGAGATTGGGATTTGAATTAAATGCTAAAATGAAGCCACGAGTGAGGTTGGGGAATCTGTAATATGAACATAGTGGCATTCAGTTAGAATGCGTTCATTCCTAAGTATAGCAGATATAAGCTATAAGGTTGGATTCCTTTTAACCTTCTGTGGTGTAGTGGTAGCGCCTTGACTTATTAATCACAAGTCCTAGGTTCGAGTCCCGGTCGGGGTAAAAAAAAAAAAAAATGATTCATGTTTTCACATATGTAATGTGCTTATTTGATAATTTCATGGCCCGAATGAGATTGGGATTTGAATTAAATGCTAAAATGAAGCCACGAGTGAGGTTGGGGAATCTGTAATATGAACATAGTGGCATTCAGTTAGAATGCGTTCATTCCTAAGTATAGCAGATATAAGCTATAAGGTTGGATTCCTTTTAACCTTCTGTGGTGTAGTGGTAGCGCCTTGACTTATTAATCACAAGTCCTAGGTTCGAGTCCCGGTCGGGGTAAAAAAAAAAATGATTCATGTTTTCACATATGTAATGTGCTTATTTGATAATTTCATGGCCCGAATGAGATTGGGATTTGAATTAAATGCTAAAATGAAGCCACGAGTGAGGTTGGGGAATCTGTAATATGAACATAGTGGCATTCAGTTAGAATGCGTTCATTCCTAAGTATAGCAGATATAAGCTATAAGGTTGGATTCCTTTTAACCTTCTGTGGTGTAGTGGTAGCGCCTTGACTTATTAATCACAAGTCCTAGGTTCGAGTCCCGGTCGGGGTAAAAAAAAAATGATTCATGTTTTCACATATGTAATGTGCTTATTTGATAATTTCATGGCCCGAATGAGATTGGGATTTGAATTAAATGCTAAAATGAAGCCACGAGTGAGGTTGGGGAATCTGTAATATGAACATAGTGGCATTCAGTTAGAATGCGTTCATTCCTAAGTATAGCAGATATAAGCTATAAGGTTGGATTCCTTTTAACCTTCTGTGGTGTAGTGGTAGCGCCTTGACTTATTAATCACAAGTCCTAGGTTCGAGTCCCGGTCGGGGTAAAAAAAAAAAATGATTCATGTTTTCACATATGTAATGTGCTTATTTGATAATATATATATATATATATATATATATATATATATATATATATATATATATATATATATATATATATATATATATATATATATATATATATATATATATATATATATATATATATATATATATATATATATATATATATATATATATATATATATATATATATATATATATATATATATATATATATATATATATATATATATATATATATATATATATATATATATATATATATATATATATATATATATATATATATATATATATATATATATATATATATATATATATATATATATATATATATATATATATATATATATATATATATATATATATATATATATATATATATATATATATATATATATATATATATATATATATATATATATATATATATATATATATATATATATATATATATATATATATATATATATATATATATATATATATATATATATATATATATATATATATATATATATATATATATATATATATATATATATATATATATATATATATATATATATAT
>JAXCGZ010013412.1:65000-67500 GCA_037179515.1 Halocaridina rubra | reverse complement strand
ATGAAGGTGGAAGAGAAAAAGAGGGCTTTTGAGGAATGTCTTCGGAGCAACAGTAGGGAGTAGTATGAAGAATATAGGGTGAAAAATGTGGAAACCAAGTGGAAGGTAGAGGACGAGAAGAGGTTGGCAAATGTTAGGTGGGGACAGTAATTTAGTAGGTCATATGAGGGGAATAAAAGAAAGTTTTGGAAAGAAGTGAAGAGAGTAAGGAAGGGTAAATTGAGGATGGAAGAGACAGTGAAAGATGTGAATGGAGAGATGTTAAGAGGGAACAATGCAAGGAAAAGATGTGCAGAATGTTTTGAGTGGTTGCTGAATGTTGAGGATGATTGAGAAGCAGCTATAGTGGCAGTGGATGGTGCTAAAGTGCCAGTAATGGGAGATGAAAATGAGAGATAGATTACAAGAGAGGAGGTGAAAAGGGCATTGAATGAAGCGAAAGCAGGTAAAGCACCTGGAAAGGATGGTGTGAGAGCGGAGATATTGAAAGAAGGGGATGTGACTGCATTGGAATGGTTAGTGAGAGTGATTAATATATGATTTATGTTGTCAATGGTGCCAGCAGATTGGGTGATTGCTTATATAGTGCCCCATATACAAAGGTAAGGGAGATGTGTATAAATTCAGTAATTTTAAGGGTATAAGCTTGTTGAGTGTTGTACGAAAAGTGTATGGTGGGATACTGATTAATAGGATTACGGATAAGACAGAAAATGTGATCAGGGAAGTGCAGAGTGGTTTTAGGAGAGGTAGAGGTTTTATAGATCAGATTTTTATAGTTAGGCAGTTATGTGAGAAATATTTAGCACAGGGTAAGGATGTGTATTTTTGGATCTGGAGAAAGCGTATAATAGAGTTGATAGAGAGGCAATGTGGAATGTTTTGAGGTTATATGGAATTGATGGTAAACTGTTACAAGCAATGAAGAGTTTGTATGAGGGCAGTTGAGCTTGTGTTAGGGTAGGGAATGAAGTGAGATAGTGGTTTCCAGTGAGTGTGGGACTGAGAAAGGGATGTGTGATGTCATCATGGCTGTTCAATTTGTATATCGATGGAGTCGTAAGAGAGGTGATTGAGCGAGTGTGTGGTCGAGGTTTGAGAATGGTAGATGGGGATGATAATGAGTGGGAGCTGATCAGTTGCTGTTTGCAGATGATACTGTGGTGGTGGCAGATTCAGAGGAGAAGTTATATCAGTTAATGTCAGATTTGGAATTTATTTATTTTTTTTAAGAGTGTGACACCGGGAGAGGCAGAAACTGCCCTCATCAACAAAGGCCCGGGCACGAGAAAATACCAAGACGTAGGAAATGAAAAAGGTTAAGGGCAAGGCAGAGATGAGGTAATGTCACACAAAGGAAAACGACAGACGGAAAAAACAGTCAAAGTAAAGAGGACCCAGAGATATGGAGGACTAGGCTCTGAGATGACGATAGATCTGCTTTTTGAAGGATGAAAGGTCATAAGAACTAGGAAAGACAGAAGGAGGAAGAGAGTTCCACAGTCTGGAGGTAGATGGGAAGAAGCAGTCGCTGCACCGACCAATTCGCGAGCTACAAATCTCGACACAGTACCTGTGAGATGAGGCCGCTTGGCGAGTGTTACACGGCCTCGGCAGTGAAGGAGGGATGCAACTCGCCAACTCATCAGAGCAGTGATGGAAGTAGTAGCGATAGAAAAGCGAAAGGGAAGATACCTTATGGCGAAGAGAGAGAGAATCCAGATTAGAAGTAAGAGAATGATCATTAATGAGTCTGACTGCCTTAGATTCAACCCTATCAAGAAGATAAGTAAAGGAAGAAGCACCCCAGATGTGTGAGCAGTATTCTAAGCAGGGGCAGATAAGACCTTTGTAAATTTTAAGTAACTGCAATGAGGAAAAGTAATAACGAAAACGAAACAAAACCCCCAATTTTTTGGATGAAGATTTAGAAATTTGGATTATGTGATTCCTCCAAGACAAGTTAGAGGCTATATGGATTCCTAATATATTGATAGAGTTAAGAGGGTAAATTTCATTAGTTTCTTAGACAATAGGGTTATCAGGAGGAGAAGAAGATAAAGAGATAGCCAGAAACTGTGTCTTGGAGGCATTGAATTTAACTAAATTTTGAGTGCCCCATTCAGATACTCTCTGCAAATCGGAGTTAAGAGTAGAAGAAAGAGTGATACGAGATTGATTACGATAAACAGATGAAGGTTGTGAAGAAAAGGCAGAGGAAAAGTGAAGGGTAGAATCATCGGCAAAGGCATGAAGAAGAAAGGAAGATGGGGATTGTAGAAGATCATTGATGGGGAGAAGGAAGAGAGTAGGTGAAAGAACAGAGCCCTCTGGAACACCACTGGAAACAGAGAAAGGGCTAGATGCCGCGCCATCAACAACTACAGATATAGAACGGTCAGTAAGAAAACTGGAAATCTGAGAACAGAAAGAAGGGGTAAAGCCATACGCAGGGAGTTTGGCCAACAGAGCCTTGTGCCAGACTCTGTCAAAAGCCTTA
>JAXCGZ010013412.1:40000-57500 GCA_037179515.1 Halocaridina rubra | reverse complement strand
GTGGTGAGGGAAGCAAAGAGAGAAGCGACTCCAAGGAGCAGAAGATGCTTATCTGAGAATTTTGAAAGGAATAAAAAGATGTGTTTAAAGGAAGTGAAAAGCGTGAGGAAAGGTGAATATGGTATGGATGAGAGGGTGAACGGAGCAGATGGGAAATTGCTAGTGAATGAAATAAAGATGAGAGAGAAATGTGCTAAATATCTCAAGAACCTGCTGAATGAGGAAGATGATAGAGAGGCAGAGATTATGGCTGTGGAAAACGAATGGAGAATGCCAATGTTAGGAGATGAGAATGATAGGGATATAACAAAAGCGGTGGTACGCTAGGCATTGAGAGCAACAAAAGCAGGTAAAGCACCAGGGCTAGATGGCTGTCATGCTGAATACCTGTCAAAAGATGAGGAGGTATTAGTAGAATGAATGGTTAGGTTGTTGAATGTATGCTTCATAAAAGGTAGGGTCCCAGTTGATTGGAGGAGTGCATGTGTAGGTCCACTTTACAAAGGGGAGGGAGATAAGTGTGAGTGTAGTAATTTTTGGGGAATTAGTTTGTTGAGCTTAGTTGGTAAGGTATATGGAAGTGTAAATTGAGAGAATTAGGAAAGGAACTAAGAGATTGATTGGGGAGGAACAGCGTGGGTTCAGGAGAGGAAGAGGATGTGTGGATTAGGTGTTTTCGGTAAGATAGGTGTGTGAGAAGTTCTTGGAGAAAGGTAGGGACACTTTTTAGGCCTTTATGGATTTTGAGAAAGCGTATGACAGGGTAGATAGAGAGGGGTTGTGGAGGGTGTTGCGACTGTATGGAATAAGTGGAAGTTTGTTGGATGTAGTGAAGAGTTTTTACATGAATAGTAGAGCATGCGTGAGAGTTGGGAATGGTATGAGTAATTGGTTTGAGGTGAATGCTGGCTTGCATCAAGGTTGTGTAATGTTGCCATGGTTGCTTATTGTGTATATTGATATAGAACATAGAACATAAGAACATAAGAATAGAGGACACTGCAACATGCCTACTGGCACACACGAGGCAGCTCCATTTTTGAATTGTATTTTCAGCATGTCTAACCTATTCTATTCTACTCTACTTATTTATTCTATTTTTCTTTTTATGATTTTTCTAATAAGCACTAACCTATTCATGCCCACCCTACCTCTGTCATATGTCTATCTAATCTACATTTGAAGGTGTCTAAGGTATTGGCATTTACTATCATACTAGGAAGCTTGTTCCATGCATCAGCTACTCTATTACCAAACCAATTTTTACCAATTTCCCTTCTGAACCTAAATTTATCAAGCTTAAATCCATTATTACGAGTTCTGGTTTGATCATGAATTTTTAAAACTTTATTAATATCTCCCTTGTTAATCCCTTTAAACCATTTATACACTTCAATCATATCCCCCCTAACTCTTCGCCTCTCTAGAGAATGTAGATTAAGTTTTTTTAATCTGTCCTCATATGGTAGATTTCTGATATTGTGTATCATCTTGGTCATTCTTCGTTGCACTCTCTCCAAGGATTCAATTTCCATTCTATAATAGGGTGACCAGAATTGCACAGCATAATCTAAATGGGGCCTAACTAATGCAAGATAGAGCTGCAAAATAACTTTTTCCGTCCTATTGCTGACGCTTCTTGAGATAAATCCTAAAATTCTGTTTGCTTTATTTCTGACTGCTGTGCATTGCTCTCTTGGCTTAAGACTACTACTCACAAGAACTCCCAAATCCCTTTCACACTGAGAACTCATGATTTCATGGTTATTTAGCTTATAACTAGTATTGTCTTTTATAGTACCCATTTTAACTACTTTACATTTTTCAACATTAAATTCCATTTGCCATTTGTCCGACCATTCAGATAATCTATTTAGATCTTCCTGTAAAGCATGAATGTCTTCTTTTCCATTTATAGTTCTACCTATTTTAGTGTCGTCTGCGAATTTACTTAGGTTACTACTGATATCCGAATCCAGATCATTTAGATATACGATGAATAATAGAGGACCCAGTACCGAGCCTTGTGGTACCCCGCTTGTAACCGAGCCCCACTCTGATTTCTCTCCATTTATGCAAACCCTCTGTTTTCTGTCTTTTAACCATTGTTTGATCCATCTGAGCACAGCTCCTCCTATACCATGAGCTTCCAGCTTTTTAACTAATCTTTTGTGAGGAACTCTATCAAAAGCTTTGCTAAAATCTAGATATATTGTATCATATTCTTTGCCACAATCTACTGCCTCGTAAACTTCTGAATAAAAAGACAGTAAGTTTGTAAGGCACGAAAAACCCTTAAGAAACCCGTGTTGTGAAAGTTTTATCAGTCTGTGTAATTCTAGATGTGCCCTTATTTTATTTGCAATTATGGATTCTAGAATCTTACCCACTGTTGACGTTAAACTTACCGGCCTATAATTATTCTTTTTAACACGTTCTCCTTTTTTAAATATTGGTACCACATCTGCCAATTTCCACTCCATGGGTACCGATCCTAATTTTATTGAATTATTAAATAATGCAGTTAGAGGACAACTAAGCTCTTCCTTGCATTCCTTTAATATTCTAGCATATATTCCATCAGGTCCCGGAGATCTATGAGCCTTCAATTTATCTATTTCTTTTATTACCTCCTCTCTCGTAATATTTATTGAACTAAGTATATTATCGGGACTGTCTCTGTGAATGGATTCTACTTCCGGAATATTTTCCAAGTTTTCATTTGTAAATACAGATAAGAAATAATCATTTAAACATGTACACATCACTTTATCGTCATCTGTGATATGGCCATTGGCTACTTCAATTGGTCCGACTTTTCCTTAAATTTTGTTTGATAATGTTGATAAAACCCTTTAGGATTTTCTTTAGCTTCTCCTGCTATTCGAACTTCGTATTTTCTTTTCGACTCTCTAACTATCTTTTTAACTTCCCTGTTTAACTGTATATATTGCTGCCTCACCTGCTCTTCACCTCTTTTTAGTTTCCTGTATATTCCTCTTTTAATACCTATAAGATTCTTTATTTTATTGTTCATCCATTTAGGGTCATTTTTTCTTGATCTGCAATGTTTCATGGGAATATAGTCTCTCTGACTATTCTTAAGAGTCATGACAAAATTGTTATATTCCTCATCCAAATTTATATTAACTGACGGGCTGCTGTTCTTTCCTGTGAGAGAATTTAATGTATTGATCTTATCTTGTGATAATCCTTGGCATGTGGTACCCAAATTTCAGGGTAATCCGCTACCTGCGACCTGACCTGCTGGATTAACTACCCACATCTGTACCCCAGAAATCCCTTCCCATACCTCATTAGATAATTTAGTTTTTAAGCCCTCAAAATCTCCTGCTCTAAAGTTTGGAACAATATTCTTATTTTCCTTTATAGTTTCCTTGAAAATTATGTTAAATCTAATGGAATCATGGTCACTGTTGACCAATTTTTCACCAACTTCTAAATTTGTAACCATATTCTCTCTATTACTAAGAACTAATATTCTCTCTATTACTAAGAACTAAATCTCTATTACTAAGAACTAATCTCTATTACTAAGAACTAAGGGAATTAAATAAAAGACTATTAGACAGAGGCTTGGAACTAGTGGGTGATGTTGGAAGTTTTTGGAAATTGAGTCAATTGCTATTTGCGGATGATACAGTACTGGTGGCTGATACTGAATAAGAATTGATTCATTTGGTGACAGAGTTTAATAGTGTGTGAGAAAGAAGGAAGCTGATTGTGAATAAGTGTAAATGTTACATGATCACAAACGCTTTTGCTTTGAGCGTCTCAGTTAAATGAATACAATACTGATATTAAATTTTTAAAACCAAATTACTTATTTTGCCCGTGGAAGTAAAGTAAAACTGCCACACACGAGAATGCATCTATTCCTTTCTCTTTCACTATCTATCTCTCCATTTATTTATCTATTCACCTTTCTACTTATCTATCTACCTATCTATCTATCTATCTATCTATCTATCTATCTATCTATCTATCTATCTATCTATCTATCTATCTATCTATCTATCTATCTATCTATCTATCTATCTATCTATCTATCTATCTATCTATCTATCTATCTATCTATCTATCTATCTATCTATCTATCTATCTATCTATCTATCTATCTATCTATCTATCTATCTACTTAATTTATCTGTTTGTGATCATTTCTCTCTTGTTTTCAAGGTAGAACTAAATTGAAGTGTGCTGTACAAATTGAATCTTGTTCAGAAATCTATGGCCAAATATTTTGATGACCTGCGAAAAAATGTCGTTAAAGGATATAAATTTTTATTAAGAATTATAAACGCCTCGCTCAGAGCACATCTATCATGAGGTCTTAATGCGTGATAATGTATTTTGTCACTCATATCAATCCTTTTAGAATCTACCAATAAATATAATTTTCTGTGACACGGAAATATTAAATTATTCCCGTGTGGAATGAGCATTGTAAAGTAATGCATTATGTATATCTTCAGAAGTTTACTAATTGAAAAATAATGGAAAATGCAGGTAAGACCCTCTATACCAAGACATGATTGCGACTCACCAACATTTCAGAGTGATTAAAGATTTGTAAAAGACATTAACAACATTGCCGCAATCCTGCTTTGGTATCATCTTTTGCTAATAAAAATAATAAAAAAAATTTGAGAGATATAAAAAAATAGGAGGTTTAATGTCTAAATATATAATATGGCTTACAGAAATGATGATATTAATTTATTATACACTCGGTTTAGAATGAATGTAAGCATGTCCTTGATAATATAAATTGCCAAAACCATCCTGAGTATTTCACTCAAGATTTTCACTCACATGTTGGCTCTGCCATCAGTGAAATTAATATATTTAAGGCAGTTGCTTTGCTCATAATTGTGTTGAATTTCACTGCATTCATTCAAGCTATCTTAATCTTGGCTCTCGTCAGCTCTTCAGATTTATTGCAATATTATTTTTGACCCCTCGTATCCCATTCCTTTTCTACTCAGGTAGGTTACCAAGAGGTGAAATTTTACCCACCAACAAAAATACTGAAAGAGATGTACATTACTCCGAGAACTATCATCTGATGATGACCTCCTCCAATTGGCTAAGCTATTTGAATATTGTTTACTTCCTGATATATCTGATTCCGTAAGAATGATCAGGAAAAAAATTTAATTTAGGAAATACATATCAACACTAATGGCAGTAACCCTGCTTAAAGAAATGATTCATGCATATACTGTGATTGTAGATAATTCATCATTTCTAGATCTAAGCAAAGCCTTTGATAGAGGGAATTATTGTAAACTTATTTAATACTCATATAGCTTCAGTTACCTCCTAATGACATTGTTCTCTTAATGTATGTGATGTTCAGACACCAGTGGAGACATGTGAAGTTTAATGGTTCCTTCTCATGTGTTTGACAGTTAGGTAATGGCGTGGGACAAGGAAATAATATCTCCATTATTAATTAATGTTTGTATTAATAATATCCTAACTCATATAGCATCTCCTAAGGCTGGATGCCGTTTGGGTATTTAAGTGTGTCAATGTAATAGCTTAAGCGGATGATATTTGGTTGTTGTTTTCTACTGTGTCTGGTCTTCAACTTTTACAAGATAAAATATCTGTTATCTTTAAATATTTAGATGCTTTCATAAATATGAACAAATTTGTCTGCATGATCTTCAGATCAAGCACTGGGACTCGAGTTGACACATATCCTGTTTCATATATTGAATTTTTTACCTTACAGTTGTCCAAAACCAAGCCTATTTGGGAGTTATTTCAAACCAAAATTTTGTGAAACGCATCAGGAGTTCTACAATGCGAGAAGGTTTATTCTTTTTTTCATTTACAAAGAGATACTATTATTCCTGTTTAAATATTATACCAGCCTTTATGGAGCAGAATTGAGTAAGAACAATATTCGATGTTTACAGATTTTAAAATGATTAAGTATTGGATTCCATAAAGCTGTTGAAATAATACAGAATGATTTGAAAAGATCATGAAATTTATTCATGGGGTAATACTTTAAATTTTAAGCAATCCTCAAATAGAATGTAATTTTAAATTCTCATTGATTTCCAATAACAAAGAGTGAATGTATATATCCTCTTAGATATCTCCTTAGCAGCAATTCGCTCATCCAAAGACAAATGAATGATATTTTAAGATATGATAATGTCATACATTGACTAATGCAGAATGACTTTTCATGCTAAACAAAAGTGTTTCCATTTTGTGATTGGGAGGGAGAGGTGAATGCTTAGAATACAGATGGGCATGAATTTTATACATTCATTTCATCTATTATCTTATTATTTTATATATGCTTCACATTTTGCAAGGAATATCCTTTCGTTATTTTGTGTTGCGGCGTCTGTATTAAACTATTTCTGCTATACAAAATATAATATTTTACGAAATAAAAAAAATAATTTTTTAGCATGCTTTGAGTCAGTCCACTTTATCTGCAATTTCAAGCTCAATATAAGACTGACCATCTGAGCGCACTGTATTTTGGGAATGATGCAATGCAAGCGATCTAGACGGTCAAAAAAGTCAAATCCAATTTTTTTTCACAGGATCTACATTGACAAAGTTTAAACTGATTGTTTCCTTGTTGTGCTGAGCCTTAAATTTTTTTCAACAAAGCTCTTTTGGATTTATTTATTTGTTTATCAGTTTGTTATTTATTTAGTTATTTATTTATTCATATCTTTATTTATTTATTCATTTATGTATCTATTTATTTATTCATTTACATATTTATTTATCTATTTATTCATTTACATATTTATTTATTTATTTCTTAGTCACTTAATTGAATTTCCTAATTTATTATAATTTTCTTAAGTATGTGTTTTTGTAATCGTGTTATTTTTACTTCTTTATATATGACGGAGCCCAAAGGGATTTCTCGCACCTGCTATCTCAGTGAACTGTGGTGGACGGATGTGAGGGGAGGTGCCATGTGATGAAGCGGTGGGGGTAAACCAGCTGCGACTGTTGGGCTTCATTGTAGCACATCCTTGCCTGCCTACCTTGCGAATGACCAAAGCAGTATGGAAGAGAGGGGAGATGTGGCAACCCTTTATCCCCAAGGAGCTGAGAGGAGTGTTTGAGAAGTGTGTAGATCGTGATGAATGCAAGTTTCTTGACTCGGCCACCCCCCTTACAAGGGGGAATGAGACTTGTGCATATGTGTGTATGTATGCTTTTGTTTACTTATAATTGAATTAAATTAATTATATATCTATTTAATTATTTGTTAATTTGCATACAAATTTCATAATTTATCCAATTTTTCATTCATTTATTTATTATATAAGTATGTGAGCTTGATTTAGCTGAATAGTTTTGACTGTAAAAGATAATATGTTCACTACAATATACTGTACTTTACTTGGTGCTACTTTAACGTGCGGTTTATCTAACTATCTGTAGTCTGTTGTATCCTAACCTATACTAACAAGATTGTGTTAAATTAGCTTTGGTTAGGTCAGGTTAAGGTTAAGAATACGTCCTCCGTGTTCCCCTGCATGTCGTAAAAAGTCAACTAAATGGAGAAGAGTGGGGGGATGGAAACTCCCTCCTTTGTATTTCACTTCCTATGAATAGCCAAGAGATATGTAGGTATTTTGGCGGGAGAGATCCTGCCAAAACCCTAGAATTTGGGTCTCTGAATCTGTGTGGTTGTGGTGCAAATAAAAATTAAAGGAGGTGGTAGTAATTATGTTTATGGAGAAAAAGAAAGATGTACTTGCATTGAACGAAACTAAGATAAAAGGGAATGGTGAGGTGACATTTGGGAGAGGGGCAGGTAGGGTGTCTGGAGTTGAGAAGGGAAGAAAGATAGAGGGAGTTGCTCTGTTATTAAGTGAAGAGATGAATAAATGTGTGGTGCAATGGAATGAAGTATCTTTTCGAATAGTAATGGCTAAAATAAGGCTGGGATGCGAGGCTTGGGTGTTTGTGAGCGCATATGGCCCTGGCAGTGAAAGAAGTGAGGAAGTAAGAGAAGAGAGTTTGATGAATTTGAACATTTGTGTGGAATACTTGGGAATGAATGTGATTGTGTGTTGATGGGAGATTTGGATGGTAGAGTAGGGAATGAACCAGCCTATGTTGTAATTGGAAAGTAAGGAGTACCTGGTAGGAATGAGTGAAGAAAAAATTATAAAAATATGTATTGAGAGAGATGTTTATTGCTAATAATGTATTTAACAAGGAGGATGTTCACAAGTATACATGGGTTAGAGTGGATTATGGAAGAGTAGTTGACAGAGCATTAATGGATTATATTGTGGTGAACAGGAGGGTGATTGGAAGAGCATTGGATGTGAATGTACTGAGAGAAGCTAGGGGTGGAATATCTGATCATTATTTAGTGGAAAGAAGAGTGAGTGGAAGAAAAGTGGAGAAAGAGGAGAAGCAAGGGAATAGGGAAGGTGGTATAAGTGAATGAATTGTATAAGAAAGAGAAAGACTAGGTATAAGGCTAGTGAGAGAAATGTGTGGACTGTAATGAAACAGAAAGTGGAGAAGGGAGTGGAAGAAGAATGGGGCTGTTTCAAGAAGGAAGCTATGAAGTGTACTGAAGCAATGTCGGAAGGAGACTAACTAGTGGAAATAAAAAGAAACTTAGTGAATGGTGGAAAGAACAGGTGAGTGCTGTAGTGGCTGAAAAGAAGCAGGCTTATAAGACATAGCAGTAGGTTGGCAATGGCACCATCAACCAATTGAAAGCCTATGAGTGAAGTTATTAGGATACAATTAGGACTGGTCCAGACAGTTCCGGGTTAAGTCTTCTTTCAGGACGATTCTTTCCTCATAAAATTCATTACACATCTTTTGCTATTTCATTTAATTTGACAAGTCACAACATTCACCATATATGTCTCTTTTTGCTCTTTTTCCGCATATTTGCTATTATTTATAAAAGGTCTACAGATTATGGCACCTATTACCCACCAAAAAGTGGTGCAAAGAATCTCCAGGGATCTTGTTGACTCCACTATTGACTTTAGGGCAGACATGCCTGGTGATAGTAATGGTTCTGCCCTTAACCTTGTACCTCCCAATTGATATGCTTCATTCACTCTTCACTATTCTAACATTCGTGGCCTGATATCTAATTTTTCCTCTGTGGAACTGCACTTGGGTACCTTCCTTCCTAGCCTCCTCCTTCTATATGAATCCCAGCTGTCTATACATGCTTCCACTGACCCATTTCAAATATCTCACTATAATCTGTATACTCGTTTTCGTTCCAAAGGTTTGGTTTGAGCCTAATGCAACACTAACATTCAAATTGTGAGGCTCATGGACCTTGAATATCCAGACTTTGATGTTCTCTGGATAAACATCTATTTCTCCAATGCCACTTTTTTCTTTTGCCTCCGCTATTGTTCTCTAAACTCCAACAAGTTTGTTTCTCTTTTTCAATATCTGTCCTCTTGCAATGAGTTCTTGCTATCTTCTCACCCACATGCCGAAGTTCTCTACATTGGAGACTTCAATGTATACCACAGTGATTGGCTTCATTCTTCTCACACTAATGTGGGAGGAAGGGGAGCCCTTGCTATCTCTATTACTCATGATATGGATCAAATAATCAAATATCCTACTTGTGTTCCTGATCGTCACAAACAGGAAGCATATACTCTTGACCTATTTTTTTTTCTAACCCTTCAAACTACTTTTCCAGTACGCCTGTCCCTCAATTTTTTCTCCACTCTATGCCTATGCCCTCCCTTATCCTTTCTTCACACAAATTCCATAAGGTTCTTCGCTCGCTAACGACGAACAAGGTATCTGGTATCGATGGAGTCCCTGCAATTTCCTTAAGGAGTATTTAGATAAAGTGGCTCCCGTGCTTTACCATCTTTTTTGCCTATTTCTGTCAACAATTATCTATCCTTCATCTAGGAAGCATGCTCTATTTCAACCTGCTCCTAAAAAGGGTGACCGCTCTATTCGTTCACTCTACTGACCTATTACTCTAACATCCAATATTGCTAGAGTTTTTGAAACTTTGTTCAATGCTCACTTTTAGAAACACATTGAATCTAACTCACTTATCTCCGATCACCAGTATGGCTTCTGTAAGGCAAGATCCACTGGTGATCTCTTGCCCTATCTTACTTAAGTATGCTCATCTTCTGTGAGGAACTATGGGAAATTGTTTGTCTTCTCCCTTGATAACTCTAAAGCATTTGACAGAGTCTGGCACAAAGCTCTGTAGGCCAAACTCCCTGCCTATGGCTTTACCCCTTCTTTCTTTCTCTGATTTCCAGTTTTCTTTCCAACCATTTTATATCTGTAGTTGTTGATGGTGCGACATACAGCTCTTTATGTGTTACCAGTGGTGTTCCATATTGCTCTGTTCTTTCACTTACTCTCTTCCTTCTCTTCATCAATGATCTTCTACAATTCCAATCTTCCTCTCTTCTTCATGTCTTTGCTGATGATTTTACCCTTCACTTTTCCTCTGCCTTTTCTTCACAACCTTCATCTGCTACTCGTAATCAGTCTCGTATCACACTTTCTTCTACTCTTAACTCCGATTTGCAGAGGGTATCTAAATGGGGCACTCAAAATTTAGGTAAATTCAATGCCTCCAAGACACAGTTTCGGGCAATCTCATTATCTTCTCCTCCTCCTGATAACCCTATTGTCTTCAAAGCTAACGAAATTTGCCCTCTTAATTTTATCAATATATTAGGAATCCTTATAGTCTCTGACTTGTCTTGGAGGAATCACATAATAAAAATTTAAAACTCTTCATCCAATAAATTGGGGGTTTTGTTTTGTTTCGTCATTTTCCTCTTTATAGTTACTTAAAATCTATAAAAGTCTTATCCATCTCTGCTTAGAATACTGCTCACACATCTGGGGTTCTTCTTCTTATACTTATCTCCTTGATGGGGTAGAAAGTAGGAAAGTCTCTTTCATTTATGATTCTTCTCTTACTTCTAAACTGGATTCCTTCTTTCTTCGCAGTGAGGTGTCTTCCCTTTCTCTTTTTTATCGCTACTACTTCCATCGCTGCTCTTATGAGTTGGTGGGTTGCATCCCTCCCCCACTGCCGAGGCCCCGTAACATTCGCCAAGCGGCCTCATCTCACAGGTACTGTATGGAGATTTGTAGCTTGTGGATTGATTAGTGCAGCAACTGCTTCTTCCCATGTACCTCCAGATTCTGGAACTCTCTTCCTCCTTATACCTTTCCTAATTCTTATGGCCTGTCATCCTTCAAAAAGCAGATCTATCATCATCTCAGGGCCTAATCCTTCATATCTCTGGGTCCTTTGTGCTTTGACTGTTTTTCAGTCTTTCAGTTTCCTTTGTGCAACATTATCTCATCTCAGCTTGTCCTTAGCTTTTTTCTTTTCACTCGTTTTGGTACTTTCTTGTCCCCGGTCCTTTGTTGAAGAGGGTAGTTTTTACCTGTCCCAGAGTTCCACTCAAAAAAAAAGTAATGTAGAGACATATGAAAGATGTTGTGCCAAGGGGAGGTTTGCAAGGCTAGAGGTGAGGGAGGCAAAGACTGAAGCAGATGTAAGGTGGGGCAGATGCTTGTCTGAGAATTTGGAAGTACTAAAAAGATGTTTTGGAAGGAAGTGAAAAGAGTCAGGAAACGTGAATGTGGTAGGGAAGAAAGGATGAAAGAAGCAGATTGGCAATTACTAGTTGATGAAATAAAGGTGCGAGAGAGAGATGGGCTGAATATTTCAAGAGCCTTCTAAATAAGGAAGTTGATAGAGAAGCAAAGGTTGTGACTGTGGGAAGCAAATGGAGAATGCCAAAGTTAGGAGCTGAGAATGTTAGAGAAATATCAAAAGAGGAGATATGTTTACCATTGAGTACAACAAAAGCTGGTAAAGTTTCAGGGATAGATGGGTATCATGCTGAGTGCTTGTCAAAAGTTGGGGAGGCATTAGTAGAATGCTTGATTTGGTTGCTGAATGTATGTTCCTTTAATAGGAGGGTCCAAGTTGATTGGAGCAGTGCAAGTGTAGTTCAGCTTTACAAAGGGAATGGAGATTAGTATGAGTGTAGTAGTTCCAGAGGTATTAGTTCTTTTCAGTGTAGTTGGTAAGGTATATGGAATAGTGTTAATTGAGAGAATTAGTAAAGGTGTTTAGAAATTGACTGAGGAAAATCAGTGTGGGTTCAAGAGAGGAAGAGGATGTGTGGATCAGATGCTTGCAGTAAGACAGATGTGTGAGAAGCTCTTGGAGAAAGGTAGGGACACTTTTGGGGCTTTTATGGACCTAGAGAAAGCCTATGACTGGGTAGATAGAGAGAGAATGTGTTGTAGAGCATGTTGCAATTGTATGGAATAAGAAAAGGTTTGTTGAATACGATGAAGAGTTTTTACATGAATAATAAAGTGTACGTGAGAGCTGGGAATGGTATAAGTGATTGGTTTGAGGTGAATGTAGGTTTACATCAAGGTCGTGAAATGTCTCAATGATTTTTTATTGTGTATATGAATGGAGTTGTAAGGGAGGTAAATGAAAGAGTATTATACAGAGGCTTGTGACTAGTGGGTGAGGATGGAAGGTTGTAGAAATTGAATCAGTTGCCAATTGCGGATAATACTGTATCGGTGGCTGATACTGAGAAAGAGTTGATTCATTTAGTGACTGAGTTTAATAGTGACTGTGAAAGAAGGTAGTTGCGAGTGATATTGGTAAAAGTAGAGTCATGAAAAGCACAAGGATTGTAAATGTTGGCAGATTGAATGTAGTAGTGAATGGGGAGTCGATTGAAGAAGTTGAGAGTTTTAAGTGTCTGGGGTTGCATGTATCAAGAATTGGACGAGTGGATGTAGAGGTAAATCACAGTTTGAAGGAAGCAAGTAAATGTCTAAGTTGGTTGAAAAGTGTAATGAAAAATAGATTTTTGGGATTTAATGCAAAAAAAAAAAAGGTATATGAAGGTATGATTGTGACGACAGCATTGTATGGAGCAGAGACTTGGAATACAAGAGAGGATGACAGGTACAAGTTGCATGTAATGTAGACGAGATGTTTGAGAAGTATAATTGGTGTATCTAGAATATATAGAATAAGAAATGGTTATGTCAGGCAGAGAATGGGTGTTGGAATGAAGCTGTAAGACAGGCTTGATCAGAGAGTGTTGAGTTGGTTATGGACACATGGAAAGGATGAGTGATGAGCAAATAGTGAACAGAGTGTGAAGTGCAGAAGTGATTGAAGTTAGGACTAGAGGGACCTAGAATGAGACAGATAGAAGGAGGGAAAAAGAGCACGGAATGCACATGGAATGTCAGTGGAACAGAAAAAAGTGCATGCAAGAGATAGGAATGAGTGGAGGAAGATTGTGCATTGATGACACGTCCCAAAGGAATCTCTCACACCTGCTAGCTCAGTGAACTCTCATGGACGTGAGTGAAGGGAGTTGCCATGTGATGAAGCGGTGGGGGTTAACCAGCTGTAGCTTTCGAGCCTCATTGCAGAAAATCCTTGCCCACATACCTTATGGGTGACCTTAGCAGGGTGGATGGAGGGGAGAAGTGATTGAGATATGTGTTGATTGTGGCGAATGCGCGTTTCTTGGCATGGTCACCCCTATTACAAGAGGGAATGTGATATGTGTATATGTATGTATTTATATATATTTGAAAATCCTTTTATTTTTCTAGTCATTTATTTCACATTATTATCATGCATATCATATTCGTACTAGAATTGGATAAGTAATACAGAAAAAATGCAATTATTGAAAAAGTTAGACGGTAAAACGATTTTCAGAGGTTTATGATAATATTTGGCTGCTGAAGTCAAGATGGCCTCTTCTTCTTTACGAAAATATTTCACCACATCATTATAGATATTGCTGAGTAATTATATAAGTTTCCACATATACAAGCTTTTTTCACAGGTCTGGCGATCCCTGAGTTGGAGAATTTTATGACTGTGATAAGATTGCAACTTTAGATTCATGCCGGATATTTACTCTTTTTTCTTTTATTTCCATGTCACATTTATTACACCAAGTATGATGGAATATTATTTCATGCTTATTGTTAGATTGTGAAGCTTAATCGGTTCTAACAAAGGCAGCATGTATTTGCAAATAATATTCTGTTTATAGCTTATGCTATATTAGAACAAGGTCAAACAGAATGTTTGCAATTATGGATATTGGGGGATGGAGTAATTTTCATTGTGTTTCGAATCAAAAAAATGAACATATGCATAAAAAATCTCTCTCTCTCTCTCTCTCTCTCTCTCTCTCTCTCTCTCTCTCTCTCCTCTCTCTCTCTCTCTCTCTCTCTCTCTCTCTCTCTCTCTCTCTCTCTCTCTCTCTTAAACACACACATTAAGATTGTTATACACAAATGCTGATGGATTAGCTGGTAAGGCAGTAGAATTAAAAGATAGGATTCACAACAGTAAGGCAGATATAGTAGCAATTACAGAGACTAAGTTGAGTGAGGACATACAAAGTGTCACAGTTTTTCCTAAAGGCTTCAGAATACTAAGGGTTGAAAGATCTGAGAGGACTGGTGGAGGGATAGCACTGCTCATAAGTGAAAGGATTCAAGTTGAAGAAATAAACTTGGCTATAGAAAGTGAGTTCAAGGAATTTCTTGTTGCTCGCATAAATACTGGGTCAGAGAGCATTATAATAACTGTTGTATACAACCCACCAAGGAACCAAAATAGGCTTGAAGTTTATGAGGAAAGTCATATAGGTACTATTGAAGTCATAAACTCAGTTGTTAACATGGCACGGGGAAAAAAATGTAGGATTTTGATAATGGGAGACTTTAATCATAAAGAGATAGATTGGATAAATCTTGACCCACACAGTGGTGAGGACTCATTCGGGGCAAGATTCCTAGATTGCGTACAAGGGAATTTCCTACACCAACATGTAATGGAACCAACAAGGGCCAGGGGTGGGGATGAGCCATCACTACTTGATCTATTGTTCACAGATAATGTGTTGGATATTGAAAATATTGAGTATGAACCACCAATTGAAAAGAGTGACCACTGTGTGTTGTTGATGGAGTATATCATTGAAGATATTCTTCCTAAGAGTAGAGGCACTGAGGACATGAGGAGGAACTATCCGAAAGGAGATTACATCAAAATGAATGAGCTTTTTGCAGTTATTGACTGGAGAACCTTATTTTACAACAAATCTGTACAAGAAATGTATGACATCTTTTGTGAGAAATATGGGAAGATAGTAGATTGCTGCATACCTGTCACCAAAGTAGGTGTAATTAATGCCAGAGAGAAATGGTTCGATAATGGGTGTAAAAGAGCTAAGGAGTGGAGAGACAAATGCTGGAAAAGGTATAGGAGGAGAAAAAACATAAATGCCTGGCAAACCTACAAAAGAGCAAGAAATGACTACCTAAGTAAAAGGAGAGAGGCAGAGAGAGACTGTGAGAGGGACATCACCAGGAAGGCTAAAGAAAATCCCAAGCTTTTCCACAGCTTTATCAGAGGAAAACTGAAGGTAAAAGAACAGGTTTTAAGGCTAAAGAGAGCGGATGGAAGCATCACTGAGACGGATGAAGAGATCTGCAAAGAATTGAACAAGGAGTTTCAGTCAGTATTTACAGTAGAAAATACCCCACCCCCTCAGATTGCAGTGATAGAAGCTCAAGGGCCGGTATTAGAGAACATCAACCTTACAGCCACAGAGGTATGCAAAGCGCTGATGGATTTAGATGTTCATAAAGCTACAGGTCCTGATGACATATCCCCTCATGTGCTTAAAAAATGCGCAAACACAATATCAGTGGCACTAAGTATCATATTTAAGGAGTCACTGGAGTCGGGGGAGATTCCAAGATGCTGGAAACAAGCAAATGTGATACCTATCTTCAAAAAGGGAAGGAGGGATACGGCTCTGAACTATAGACTAGTTTCCTTGACCAGCATAGTTTGCAAAGTTATGGAGAAACTACTAAGGAAACATATCTCTCTTCACTTGGAATCCTTCAACTTTTTGTCAGTGAGGCAACATGGCTTCAGAGAAGGTAGATCAACAGTAACAAACTTATTAGAATTTTATGATGAGGTAAGTCAAATCTTACAGGAAAGAGAGGGCTGGGCAGATTGCATATTCCTAGACTTCCAGAAAGCGTTTGACACTGTTCCACATGGGAGACTTATTAGGAAGCTGCAATCAATGGCTAGAATAGGTGGAATTGTTTTGGAATGGATAAAGACTTACTTAGAAGGAAGGGAACAGAGGATTAGAGTAAGACACTCAGTGTCTGAATAAAGAAGAGTTAGTAGTGGAGTTCCACAGGGTTCAGTTTTAGGGCCACTTTTGTTCCTTGTATATGTAAATGACCTACCAGAGTCTGTAAATTCATTCATGAATATGTTTGCAGATGATGCAAAGATTGTGAAGAAAGTAAAAAACGAGAACAATGGTAGAGAACTTCAGGAGGATCTAAATAATCTGCATGAGTGGTCAGAAAAGTGGCTAATGAAATTCAATTCTTCAAAATGTAAGGTAATGAGAATGGGTACAAGTTCAAGAAGGCCCAAGCTTGACTACTCGGTGGCTGGAGTACAACTTCAAGAGACAGAAAATGAGAGAGATCTAGGAGTAAACATACTGGCAGATTTGTCTCCAGAAATACATATAAATGGCATAGTAAGGGCAGCATATGCATTCTTATCAAAAGTAAGGGTAGCCTTCAGGCACATGGACAAGGAAATGTTCAGAAATATTTATGTAACCTATGTGAGGCCAAAACTCGAATATGCAGCCCCCTTTAGGAATCCGCACTTGAAAAAGCACATAGCTAAGCTTGAAAAAGTTCAAAGACATGCCACGAAACTGGTGCCAGAAATACGCAATCTCAGTTATGATGAGAGGCTGAGGGAATTAGACTTACCATCACTCGAAGCTAGAAGAGTGAGGGGGGATATGGTGACAGTCTTTAAATTCCTTCATGGTTATGATAGAGTGGATAGGGATCGATATTTTGATATGGCTGGCTCTAGAACTAGAGGTTATAGTTTGAAGCTTCGTAAGAAAACTTCTTTGCAGGATGTAAGGAACTACTTTTTCAGTGTAAGAGTAGTTGATAATTGGAATTCGCTAAGCGAGGAGGTAGTTAATGCTATCTCAATCCATAGTTTTAAGGACAGGTATGATAAGTATCACTAAGTCTAAAATGGAACCGATGAGGAGACAGGAAGATACGAGCTTTGGGCTCTTTCCCGTAAACACAATTAGGTAATCATAATTAGGTAATCACATACAAACCCACATATGCCCACACAAACACATATGTACATTCACATTCACAAATAGGTGAAACTTAGTTTTCACACTAAGGTGCTATTTTTGAGGGTATCACTATTATTATAATTATTAATTTATTATTATTATTATTATTATTATTATTATTATTATTATTATTATTATTATTATTATTATTATTATTATTTTTTTTTTTATATTATTAA
>JAXCGZ010013412.1:27500-35000 GCA_037179515.1 Halocaridina rubra | reverse complement strand
GCACAGTGGTCAAAGACGGTGGGGACCTTTTCTTTTCCTTTTTTTCAGTTCTAATACGTGGGTAATTTTAATTAACTAATAAGGGATTTTCCATACCCTTCCTCTCTCTTCACTAAAGTTTGGACATGTATAGGGATTCCCATTTCTTTCTGTTTGGATCCCATCAATGCGTGTGCGTGGCTTCTAAAGGTATTATTAAGATATTTTAAAAGACTTCTTTTTTTTTCTTTCCTTCACTACAGTTAGGACATGTATGGGAATTTCCTTGTTTCTGGGATTTCATCAATTCGTTTACATGGTTTTTTAAAGTATTATTAAGATGTTTGCACAGACTTTTTTTTTCTTTCCCTTGCTCATGAAATTCTTGCTAGGCGTTATAAAACGGTTTCCAAGTGTGCCTCGCCTTTTCACTCCCCCGCCGTCTTCACTGCAGGCCCAGGTTAGTACACTACCATAAATTATCTTCTTTCTAAGATAGGCAAGACAAAGAGGAAGCAATCGATGCATCTTCCGAACCCCTCCAGCCTGGCTTTTTCGTCCTACCTTCGGGCCAATCTTGACTAAGACCACCCTTGTAGGAGACCTGCAACGTCACAGCGATTCTCTTCAGTACTGCATACACACTTACCTTCGAAGCAGACCTCGGGATGAAAATTTGAACCTATGTCACTACTACAGTTGTAAGAAAGGCAATCTCTATTCAATGGGCAACAGGGACTTGATTGAGAGAGAACAATATCTAAAGACTTTTAGAACTTGCAGGTCGGGGCTGCCTAGGAATAGGGTGGTAATGGAAGATATGTGTCTACACAACTAGGTTATTATTCCAAGATACTTAGGACTTAGCTTAGAAACTGATACATAACATTACTCTACTATAGATATAAAAAAGAACAATCATTAAATGATGAGAAAAGCCACTAAAGAAATATTCTTATTAGCGGTGGCTACAGTAATATCAAGCATGAATTCAGATGAAAAATGCAAATCATCAGGTTACTGCTGATTGCATTTCAAAAATAATAATTAGCAACAGGCCATTGAGAGATAGCAACAACATCAGTCAACATAATAACAACATTACTAATAATCATGATCAAAATAAGAATAATATAAAATAAAATAAAAATACTAAATCAGGAATAGCCATATATATACAATGAAGACTGGCATTCAGAAGTAAGAACAGAGTTCTGTACTTATATTTCATAGTAATGCTCATTCTAACACAGTTTCTTTTACTATTCAAATTCCTGCTGTCATAATCTATGTATATATATAAGAGCATAAGTGGCAACTTGCTGGCTCCCCAATTTGTCAATGGGAGTTTTTATCTATTCTCTAAACAGTTGCGATATGTGGCACAAATATTTATGCAATAACAGCATGCAAAACTTTATCAACTGAAATAAAATGTAGGCACAGTTATCGCCTTGCTTCGCTGGAAAGAAAAAAAAAAAAAAAAAAAAAAATCAATGACGGCAACATTCTTTTAGCATCGGAAGGAGCTTATGTCAGTCTCAGAGTAGAGTGAAAGGTAGGAGAGAGAGAGAGAGAGAGAGAGAGAGAGAGAGAGAGAGAGAGAGAGAGAGAGAGAGAGAGAGAGAGAGAGAGAGAGAGAGAGAGAGAGAGAGAGAGAGAGAGAGAGAGAGAGAGAGAGACGGGGCAACCTTGAAATACGTCGCGGTATCCACCCTGTGATCAGGGGAGACGGGCTTCCTCCCTTTAAATGTACTGAAAATAAAAAAATTAATCATCGCGGAGTATCTCTACATAATAAAATAATAAATAAACAAATAAAAGTGAACAAACCCTGAGCAATGACTATCGATAGAGTTTTACGTTTATTGTCAGAGGGCTATTCTCATTCCCAATTAAAAAAAAAAAAAAAGCAAAAGAACTTAGTGTACAACTGCAGAAACATAGAAGCATAAATCTATTCCTCTCTGTTTAATATTGCTAAGGACTTTACTGTAATAGCATACACATCCTTGTCTATAATGACGATCTTTTTCTTGCTATAAATCAGAGGGTTGAGTCGAAGCACACACTCTAAAAGGCAACATATCTCTGATGAAATTAAAGTAAAATATTACAATCATATGTAACAATATCTCTACTACTATCAACAAAAGTACAAATATCTTTTTCTTAACAAACTTAAAATTAATTTTAAATTTAAAACTCGACATATAATCTCTGAGAATCTCAGTTATCTTAATTAGCTCAATTGTAATTTTAAATTCATGACGAGGATAGGGATTAACAATAATCATCTCTAGCTAATCTTTTTTTTTTTAACTCTTTAATTCTAATATATCAATGGGATTAAGATTTTAAAGACTTCTTCAATATAAAAAAAAACTATATAGCAAAAACGGGTATCTGAAAAAATATAAAAAGTCTGTCTCTGTGTATGCAATAATAAAAACAAAAAGTATATTTCATTAGCAACAGCAAAGAATGCATTTTGCTTAAGTTTCCAAATCTCGTAAGGAGTTGTACATGAACAATTCAAACATGAAATATATATATTCTTTTACTATCTCGAATTTAACTTATTTAAATTACTAAACAACAGAATTTCCTCCAGAACAGGGAGAAGTTCAACATATAACTGTTCTGTCTGTTTGCTTTTACGGGGGTGCGCATGTGGGCGTTGTTTTCTCCCCTGTTCTTTTGGCTTCTGGATCAACTTCTGCTCTCTCAAATACGGGAAACGGCTGTGTAACATTCTTGTTGTCATTTCGTGTCAGCTCTCACTCTTTCTTTATGACCAAGCTGAAATAAGTTTGATAAACATTATCATGGCTAAAAGTCGCAAAGTTTTATTTTATCAATCTAACATCTCTTCAGACAAATAATGTATATACTGCAGCTAGCAAAGAAAATAAAGAATCATTCATAGATTCACGTCCTTTATCACGTAATATTTATATTGGAACTCTCGGAAATCGAATAATAATCTCATTAGCGGAGTAGGGGAAAAACAAAAATAAAACAAACTTAGCATCTCAACCATATCTGGGCAGGTGGAGAATCATTTTCTCAAATAAATATCCCTCAATAGATATTGGAACGGCGCATCACCTCCCATAAAAATACTCTGATATGGCATGCAGAAGGACCAGGTGGAGCAGGGGAACTACCCTCGCAGACTCCCCAATCGTGCTTCCTAACGGTGCTTTCCGTGATTTCACCCTCTAGAGCAACCCCCCATTATACCCCCAGTCATTCATACTCATTCTCTGCCTCACTCGCTGCATCACTTTCAAAACAATCATCCCCGTTCTGTAAAATTCCCTTTTATTTACAACGCGTTGGTTTCCCTTTCCTGATCTCTCTGAAGGAGAGTAAAGGTGAAATCTCGGTTGGGCCGCGCGGTCACAAGACTGCCTCACCAGTCCTAGGTCCCATTCTAACGAACAAACAAACATTCTACTCCCTTGAAGCTACGTTTGGGTGACACTGAAAAACCTTCCCTATTCTAGGACAGCACAAATTTCTCTAATTTACTCTTACTGTCGCCTGCATAGCGCGAAATTAAAAAAACTCATCTCTAAATAATATCACAAAAGTTCTTATTCTTCAAAATAAAATGCCACACATGTATCGTAATATTAATTCCCCATCAAAACAACATTAAAAGAACGATCTGTCATTTATGTCTTTCTTTCGCTAAAACATTACTCCCGCAGAGAAAAAAAAAAAAATTGAAAGAACCTTGAAAACAGGAGCAATCTTAACACTCAATTTCTTACGCTTTAAGAAATTTATATAAAAATGATTTTACACGAACATTAAATTTTCTCAATTAAAATCAATACATTCGCATTTTTTTTAAATTCAATTTGGGCAATAATACAAATAAATGGAACACCCTTTAAGCGCAATTACTTTATATTATTCATATAATAAAAAAATGGGAGTTCATTACTTCTTATAGCTATTAGTACAAATTATCCATGTTAGTAATGGGTACAGAAATTCTACTTTTATTAACTTATTAGGCGCCACACCCCTCATAGGCGGGTTGGCTGAGTCAAAGCATAACTACAAGATAAAATGGCGGCATCCACCGACCTCAATTTCTTTTACTAATTGTCCCATTACTCACTGGATACAGATCACAAGTACTTAGCTATTTTAAGGAGGTGATCCTGAAGGACTTCACGGCAGAAGGCAAGGAAGGAGGGGGTTCTCCTTCTTCTCTCGAGTAAAATCGACGAATCGCCATCTTCTTGGTCGGATCCGGCAACTTATATTTCTTGTAATGGGCATTTTCACTCAATGCCCCGGTCACACTTCGGCTTACTAAGAAATATCTTAGGAATAGTTCCTTAAAAGTTTCATAATATTCTCTGTTTGACCACTCGTCACTTCTCATCTGCAGACCCAAGTATTTCAGGAAGTCGGTCGCGGGAATTATGGACGGACATTCGAGATCTTTTACATTTGCGCCGTCGAGGTATAAAGGTGAATTTTTTACTCGAGGCGCCTTTACAACCAGGGCACGGGGTGGGGGCTTGTCCTGCTGCGTTCCCTGTGTCACCACTGGGCTCGGAGCGGCAGGCTGTTCGTCGATGTTTGAGGCGTCGGCTTCTCTGTCGGCGTTGCCAACGTTCCTTCTCGACGGAGCGGCGTCGGCAGGAGTTTGTAGGCGCCGCACGTGCTCCTCCAGTTCGAGAATTCTCCGGTGTTTGGCCTCGTCACTCATTTCTTGAATTGGGAGATGTTGGATTTCTGCGTTTGCCATTCTTATTTTCTTTTCTTTGCACTGGATTCTTCTGATATGAGAGTCTACTCGTATGTTTTTTCCAGGAGTGTGATCCGTACTGCGCTGCCACCAGTTGTCGTGATGAATTCTTCTCACTACGTTAATATTAGTACCAGACGGGTACAAGGTAAGAATGGACAAGCGGTGATTCCTTTATCTTGATTTATTTTGAGTTTACATGTTCGAGCCTCAATGCCCCCACCCTATAATTAACAAAATCTATGAGATATTCGTGCCCCGGGCAAAGTTCTAACTAACTGTGCCTGCCCTGGGTGGTTCTTGAAATACCCCAAGGGCAGGACGTGGCTTGACATCCAGTCCTGCCAATGAACTCAAGTGACATCCAGTCCTGCAAATCAACTCCAGGTTTGAAGTGGAGTCCCTCCTATTTTGGGGAGGAGCTATTTCAACAAGCCTATTGCAAAGGAGTGGGTGGCAATTGTCTATTGCCATTGGGTATCTCCCCCGGGCATGTACTTCCATTTAGGTCAAATGTTCATGTGTGGTATTGGGAATAGAGGACTTGTTTATATCTCACACCCTCTTGAGGTACTTGACGCCAGGTGCCGAGTCCCATGGGACCAGCCATATATCTTCGTGACCCTTTTAATATTAGCCTTATCCCAGCAAAACACTGGAGAGAGTGTTCAATGTCCCCTTTGACCTCTAGCAAGACTTCAGTCATGCGACATAATGATAATATAATAACAATAATAATGATAATAATAATAATAATAACAATAATAATAATAATAATAATAATAATAATAATAATAATAATAATAATAATAATAATAATAATAATAATAAAGAATAATAGTAATAATAATAATAATAATAATAATAATAATAATAATAATAATAATAATAATAATAATAATAATAATAATAATAATAATAATAATAATAACAATAATAATAATAATAATAATAATAATAATAATAATAATAATAATAATAATAATAATAATAATAATAATAATAATAATAATAATAATAATAATAATAATGATAATAATAATAAAAATAATAATAATAATAATAATAATAATAATAATAATAATAATAATAGTAATAATAATAATAATAATAATAATAATAATAATAATAATAATAATAATAATAATAATAATAATAATAATAATAATAATAATAATAATAATAATAATAATAATAATAATAATAATAATAATAATAATAATAATAATAATAGAAGAAACAAAATATTTATAAATAGTAATAGATGCTACATCTTTCAATAATCATTTGATAACTATTGACAAAACACTCTTAAAATTCAATTTAAAAAAAATGAGATTCATAAGTTCCTCTTCTACGAGAACAAAGACGAACAATGGAGGCAAAGGCATCTTAAGCCAAGAGAGCAATGCACAGCAGTCAGAAATAAAGCAAACAGAATTTTAGGATTTATCTCAAGAAGTGTTAGCAATAGGATGGAAAAAGTTATTTTGCAGCTCTATCTTGCATTAGTTATGCCCCATTTAGATTATGCTGTGCAATTCTGGTCACCCTATTATAGGATGGAAATTGAATCCTTGGAGAGAGTGCAGCGAAGAATGACCAAGATGATACACAATATCAGAAATCTACCATATGAGGACAGATTAAAAAAACTTAATCTACATTCTCTAGAGAGGCGAAGAGTTAGGGGGGATATGATTGAAGTGTATAAATGGTTTAAAGGGATTAACAAGGGAGATATTAATAAAGTTTTAAAAATTCATGATCAAACCAGAACTCGTAATAATGGATTTAAGCTTGATAAATTTAGGTTCAGAAGGGAAATTGGTAAACATTGGTTTGGTAATAGAGTAGCTGATGCATGGAACAAGCTTCCTAGTAGGATAGTAAATGCCAATACCTTAGACACCTTCAAATGTAGATTAGATAGACATATGACAGAAGTAGGGTGGGTATGAATAGGTTAGTGCTTATTAGAAAAATCATAAAAAGAAAAATAGAATAAATAAGTAGAGTAGAATAGAATAGGTTAGACATGCTGAAAATACAATTCAAAAATGGAGCTGCCTCGTGTGTGCCAGTAGGCATGTTGCAGTGTCCTCTATTCTTATGTTCTTATGTTCTTATTTAAACTTCCAACCCCGTTACCAGTCTCTTAACAGTAAAAGAAAAAGAACAAAAGAAAATGCACAAAAGAGAAGGAAATGGTGATTCAGGTGGAAAGTTCAACGTCTGTTTCGAAGGAGATGCAAATTGCCCCCATGACTCTAATGAAGATGCTTATGAAGATGCTCAATAAATTTATAGGGAAAAGAGTAAAAGAAAAAAATCTGAATTATGAAGGCAATTGAGATTGCATTGATCACAAAGGAAAAAAGTAAGTTAGTTGTGAAAAGCAATAAAAGTATATCCTGGGATAATTTGATGGAATCACGCATATTTTTTTCTTTTCAGTAAAATTCATATATTTAGAAAAGACAATATTCATGAAAAAAAAAAACATTCAGGTGTAAGTATATTGTATACTTCCAGTGTTCATGCATCAATTTGCCTTTCCATGATTATTTAGAATAAAGATATCTTGTGAAGAATGAGTGCAAATCGTGTCAATACCACGTTTCCTATGTTTGCAATTTTATCTGTTGCTGATAGGATAAGCTTTGGTTTGAAGGCGTCAATGGACATCGTGATTAACCCATGATAAAACACATGAAAATTAGGTCTAAGATAGAATATGGGAA
>JAXCGZ010013412.1:0-20000 GCA_037179515.1 Halocaridina rubra | reverse complement strand
ATTACTAAGATAAGGCGCTACCAACTACACACCACAGACTGTTAAAAGGAATCTAACCTTATAGTTTATATCTGCTATACTTAGGAATGAACGCATTCTATCTGAATGCCACAATGTTCATAATACAGATCCCCCAACCTCACTCGTGGTTTCATTTTCGCATTTAATTTCATTCCCAATCTCATTCGGGCTTTACAATAACCAAATAAGCACATTACACAAGTGAATATATGAATAATTTTTTACCCTGGCTGGGACTTGAACCTAGGACTTATAATTTATAACTCAAGGTGCTACCAACTACACACCAAAGAAGGTTAAAAGGATTCCAACCTTATAGATTATATCTGCTATACTTAGGAATGAACACATTCTATCTGAGTGCCACTATGTTCGCATAACAGATTCCCAAATCTCACTCGTGGCTTCATTCTCGCATTTAATTCAATTCCCAATCTCATTCGGGCCATATAATAATCAAATAAGCACATTGCATATGTGAAAATATGAATAATATTTTTACCCTGACCAGGACTTGAACCTAGGACTTATAATTACTAAGTCAAGGCGCTACCAACTACAGAACACCACAGAAGGTTAAAAGGAATCCAACCTTATAGCTTATATCTGCTATACTTAGAAATGAATGCCTTCTATCTGAATGAGTTCCTTATATTGAGATACGACCCCCTTATGCTCTCTTCATTGTCGTTTAACATCCTTTAAAATCGTGTACATGAAGTTATTGATTTCTGGATTCTAATGGTGTGCCCCTATTTCTAGCAGACATGGAGTGGATTGGGACTCTTTGTCTCCACCCTTTTTGGTGCTGCCCTTATGGCGCTGCCCTTTTGTCGCTGCAATTTTGTCGCTATAAAAGGCACCTTTATTATAAAAGAAATAAGTTGATTAACATTAATGTAACCTAACCTAGATTAGACCAATTTAGCTTAGGTTATGTTAGTAAAGGCACCATACTCGACCCTACAAGGGCCACGCCTTAACAGAGGCTTCAATAAGTACTCGACGCGACTTGGAGGTCTTCTTAATACTACTGTCTTGGATGGTAAATATTTTACGGCACGAATTATTAAGCATAACATGATAATCCATTTATAAAGAATCTATCGACACAGCTAAATAAAGACAACAGTAAAAAGGATCACACTCCTTGTTCACTGTTAAAGAAGGAAATGGAGAGCCAAATAGCTCATTTTAATATAAATCATAAAAATCGCGCCAGCATTTTATATTCTGTATATTCCACCAACCTGTTTGTACTTAATGCGGAAAAAACACAAAATTATATTATTTTCTTCGTATGAAATGGATGCCAATATGTCATTGTCAGGGCGTAAAGTTCAACAGCTAAAAAAAAACATTATTATTACAATACATACGAATGGTTTTGACACTACATACATTGCCTAAAGTAAACATAAATCACTGAATAAATATTACTATTTCTAATATGAATAATAAATCCGTAGAATACTCAATTATATTCGAATAGTATATTTCAAAAACCAACAAAATGTCTTATTCATTTAATATTAATAATAATAATAATAATAATAATGATAATAATAATAATAATAATAATAATAATAATAATAATAATAATAATAATAATAATAATACCAATAATAATAATAATAATAATAATAATAATAATAATAATAATAATAATAATAATAATAATAATATTATTAATAATAATAATAATAATAATAATAATAATAATAATAATAATAATAATAATAATAATAATAATAATAATAATAATAATAATAATAATAATAATAATAATAATAATAATAATAATAATAATAATAATAATAATAATAATAATAATAATAATAAAAATAATAATAATAATAGAATGAACAAAATATTTATAAATAGTAATAGATGCTACCTTTTACAATAATCAATGGATAACTATAGCCAAAATACTCTTGATATTCAACTTCCAAAAATGAGATTCATAAGTTCCTCTTCTATGAGAAAAAAGACGAACAATGGAGGCAAAGGCATCATTTAACCTTCCTTCCCCGTTACCTAGTCTATTAACATTAAAAGAGAAAAAAAACGAAATTGCACAAGATTGAAGGAAATGGTGATTCATGTGGAAAGTTCAACGTCTTTTACGAAGGAGATGCAAATAGCCATCATTTGACTCTGATGAAGATGCTTATGAAGAAGCTCAATACAAGCAAATTAAAAAGTATGAAAAAAAATGCCTGAATAATGAAAGCAACGGAGACAGCATTAATGAAAAAGAAAAAAAAGTAAGTTAATTGTTAGAAGCAATAAATATAATCCTGAAATAATTTGATGGAATCATACATGTTTTTCTTTAATGTAAAATTTCGATATTTAGAAAAGACAAAATTCATAAAAAAAAATAATTCAGGTGTAAGTGTATTTTATACTTCCAGTGTTCATGCATCTATTTGCGCATCCATGAATATTTAGAATAAAGGTATCATGTAAAAATGAGTGCAAGTCGTTTCAATACCACGTTTCCTATATTTGCAACATTTAAATCCATCATTATGTTTGTCATGCCCGTCGCAAATTGATATATCTATTGAATATAAAACTTTAACTTGCTTAATAAAACATTTGTAGCTTAAGGATCATATTTTTACAAAATCTTGGTAAAATGCTCTCTTGAGATATAGGGGAGTACTCGCTACCCACCTCAGGGAGGGAGTTGATCCTCAGAGGGAAAAGGTAGATTGCATTCTGTGTTCACTTGCGTTTCATAAAAGTCAACTAAATAAGGTGAAGCGGGGGGACTGGGAATCCCCTCCTCTGCATATTTTATCCTACAAGCAAGTGCCCAAGAAATATGGTCGGTGTTTTGGCAGGAGAGATCCAGCCAAACCCCTAGTAATTAGTGTTCTGAATGTGCGTGGCTGTGGTGTCAGCAATATTAAGAGGGAGGTGATAGGAAGTCTATCTGTGGAAAGAAAGATGGATGTATGTGCATTGAGAGAAACTAAGATAAAAGGGAATGGTGAGGTAACAAATGGGAGTACGCTGGGTCGGATATCTGGACTTGAGAATGGGAGAGGAGAAAAGGAGTGGTTTTCTTGGTAGTGAAGAAATAAATAATTGCGTGGTTGGGTAGAGGGAAGTATCATCTCGAATAATAGAGGCTAAAATGAGATTGGGATGCAAGGTTTGGGCGTTTGCAAGTGCATATGGCCCTGGCAGTAAAAGAAGTGAGGAAGAAAGAGAAGAATTTTTGATGAAATTGTACGAGTGTGTGAAAGATTTGGTAATGAATGTGAATCTGGTGCTGATGGGAGACTTGAATGCAGGGGTAGGGAATGAGCCAGAGGATGGTGCATTTAGGAAGTATTGAGTGCCTGGTAGGAATGAGAGTGGAGATAAAATGATAGAAATGTTCATTGAGAAAGAGATTTTGACTGCTAATACTGTATTTAAAATAAAGAATGTGCACAAGTATTCATTGGTCAAAGTAGATAATGGTAGAGTACTTGACAGTCCATTTATGGATTAAAATATGGTGGATCAGGGGATGATTGGAAAAGTACTTGATGTGAATGTACTGAGAGATGCTAGTAGTGGAATATCTGATCATTATAAAGTGGAATGTAGAGTGAGAGTTGGAGAAAAGTTGAAAAAAAACGAGAAGCCAGAGAAGAAGAGATGCACTAACAGTGACTGAATTGGATAGGAAAGAGAAAGATTGTGAGTATAAAGCTAGTCTGAGGAATATGTAGAACATAGTGAAAGAGAAAGTGGAGAAGGGAGTGATAAAAGACTGAGGTTGTTTCAAGGAGGAAATCGACAAGTGTACCGAGGCAATGTGCAGAGAAATCTAACTGCTGGAAGTAAAAGGAAAGGTAGTGAGTGGTGGAATGAGCAGATGAGTACAGTAGTGGCTTAAAAGAAGCAGGCATTTGAACTATGGCTGCAGGTAGGTAATGTAGAGGCGCATGAAAGGTATTTTGCAAAGAGGGGGTTAGTGAAGATGATGGTGAGGGAGGCAAAGAGAGAAGCGGATGTAAAATGTGGTAGAAGCTTGTCTGAGAATTTTGAAAGGAATAAAAAGATATTCTAGAAGGATGGGTAAAAAGTGAGGAAAGGTGAGTTTGTTAGGGAGGAGAGAGTTAAAGGAGAAGATGGTTAATTGCTAGTATATGAAATAAAGGTGAGAGAGAGAAGGGCTGCATATTTCAATGAACTGCTAAATGAGGAAGATGGTATAGAGGCAGAGATTGTGGCTGTAGGAAGTTAATTGAGAATGCCACTGTTTGGTGATGAGCATGATTGAGAAAAAACAAATGAGCAAGTACATTTGGCATTTAGGGCAATGAAAGCAGATAAAGCATCAAGGATATATGAGTATCATGTTGAATACTTGGTAAAAGGTGGGGAGGCATTAGTAGAATGAATCGTTAGGTTGTTGAATGCATGTTTCGTGAAAGGGATGGCCCAAGTTGATTGAGGGAATGTATGTGTAGTTCCAGTTTGCAAGGGAATAGGAGATAGGTATGAGTGTAGAATTAGGAAAGGAACTGAGATATTAATTGGGGAAGAACATTGTAGGTTCAGGAGAGGAAGAGGATGTGTGGATAAGTTGTTTGTAGTAGGACAGGTATGTGAGAATTTCTTGGAGGAAGGAGGGGAATTTTTGGGGGCTTTTATGGACTTATAGAAAATGCATGACAGGGTTTATAGACTGGGGTTGCGGTGTGTGCTGCGGTTGTATGAAATATCTGTAAGTTTGCTGAAAGCTGTCAAGAGTTTTTACATGAATAGTAGAGAGCGTGTGAGGGTTGGGAAAGGTATGAGTGATTGGCTTGAGGTGAGTTTAGAGTTAGGTCAAGGTTGTATAAAGTCTTCATGGTTGCTTAATGTGTGTATGGATGCAGTGGTAAGGGAAGTGAAATGAAAGAGCATTAAACAGAGGCTTGCAACTGGTTGGTGAAAATGAAGAGCTCTGGAAATTGATTCAAATGCTATTTGCGGATGATCCTTTACTAGGAAGTCGATACTGGGAATGATCTGAAACATATAGTAACTGAGTATGTTTGGATGTGTGAAAGAAGGAAGTTGTGAGTGAATGTTAGTAAAAGAAAAGTCATGAGATGCACGAGGAGTGTTAGTGTTGCCACACTGAATGTAAGAGTGAATGGGGAGTTGCTTGAAGAAGTTGAAAGTATTAAGTATCAAGGGTCGCATGTATATAGGAGTGGACAAGTGGATCCAGAGGTAAGTTACAGAGTGAAGAAGGCAAGTAAATGTCTTGGTGGGTTGAAATGTGTAATGAGAAATAGATATTGGGAATGAATGCAAAAAGAAGGATATATGAAGATGCGAATGTGCCGACAGCATTGTATGGATCAGAAACCTGAAATGCAAGAAAAGAAGAAAGGAACAAGATGAAGACCTAGAATGAGATTAATGGATGGCTTGAAAAGGGTACTAAAAGCACGAAGAATGTCAAGGAGCAGGGAGGAAAGTGTGCAAAAGATAAGAATGAGTGGAGGAAGATTGTGTGTAGGTGACACGGGCCAAAAGGGAATTATCGTACCTGCTAGCTCAGTGGACTGTGATGGGCGGGTGTGAGGGGAGTTGCCATTTGATGAAGCAGTTGGGGTAGACCAGCTACGACTGTCGAGCCTAGTTGTAGAATAACCTTGCCCGTTTACCTCGTGGGTGACCCAAGCAGGGTGGAAGTGGGAAAATGAGGGAAGCCTTTAACTCCAAGGAGCTGAAAGGAGTGGTTGATATATGTGTTGATCGTGGTAGATGCATGTTTCTTGGCTCTGCCACCCCTCTTGGAGGGGGGAATGAGGCCATGGATATGTATTTATGTGTGTGCATATACTTACTCAATGAATAATATAGGTTATCGAAAGTAATATAAGCTATTTTTTTTAGCATATGTTGTTTTTGTTGTTACTTACTCTTTTATGTGTCAACATAAATCTCCGCTATGAAAGTGGACATAGACAGGTTAGAGATGGAAATTAAAGGCTTTATTATTTATAAGGCAATGCAAAAACAAATGATTACTCTAAATAAATTGCATGACAAAGTCATGTTAAAATAATGACTTGTTTCCTCAAGGCAACATAGGTGACCTGCATTTACAGATTAGCAGTTGAATATATTTTTACAAAAAAAGGACTATCCCACTCAAGAAAGGTGTAATAACATAACTTAGATGGCTCATAAAGTTTGACAAGACGCCAACATGCCTGGTTTTCGAATTGCAGATCTTCATCTTCGCCCATTTCTTTAGGCATTATCGAGAATGCAATTTACCATTAAACCAAGTCAAATAGCTCCAAATGACAAAATAATTCTTAAAATTCAATGTCATATGGACTCAAAAACTCATGAACAGAGAGACGCTATGCAGTTTTACCTGCAAAGCCTTTTTTATTGGTTTCTTTCAGTTCCATGGTCTCTCAAGGACCATCATCATTTTTATATTAGAATCTACCTTATGTCGCATGCACGTAGTTTCTTTTAGCTTAATAGGATCAAAATCGCATTCAGTAACTAAGAAAAGGGTAAGTGTATATCCATGCTTATTTATGAATAAAACAAAAGCTTCTTGCAATGTTCAAATTAGTTTGGATGTGTATGAAAGCACATATGATCTACTTCGTAATTCAATAAAATAAAGAAAATGAGCTATATAACACAAATACAATTATAGAAATTATTATAAATCACCACACTAATATTCACTGAATTAATACAAAATATAAAAAGCTGGCTATACAACAGTTTGAAAATTAAAGAAGATAAAAGTAATGAAAAAGTTATAAAATGCATGGTCATCACGTGTTTCAACTCATAAAATAGAATAGAATAGCATTATGTATATATGTGAAAAGAGAGCAAGGACTCATGGCAAGAGGACAGATATTACAAGAAAGACACAAAGTCAGAGGAGTTTGGAGAACAGTAGCAGAAGCAAAGGAATATATTGGTAGTGGAGGAGCAACTTAATCTAAGCACCATCGAATGTAAATCAAGAGCAATAGCATGCACTAACAATCCTATATTAATTGTCCTACACAGAGTCAAGGGTAATCACTGGAAACAATGTGAAATATATCCAAAGAATCTGCTAACATTATTCTTTCAGTATGTTAAAAGTGTCTTCGAGAGATAATCAGTCAAATATTATGAACATAGAATTCAACTTTTGATTTATGCTTATTAAACTTTGACATTTAATAACTGGTTTATCCTAAGTTAGTAGGTTGCATTTAATTAAAGACTAATTAATTTTTTAGGATATAAACTTTATTAAGCTAAATTTTAAAAAAATCCCTATGTAGTTGACAGCCAAGTATGCCTAAATGCTCACACACTTTCAAAGCATCATGTAAAAAGTATATTTTATGGATGAAACTGATATAGACAGCGAGTAAGAGTGAGTCCTCTCCTCCTGTAGTCATAGTTAAAAAGAAATCATGCAAATAGAAAGACCAAAGTTCATGTTTAGCATAACTTTAGAACGGTGTAACTCAAAGTCTAAATCTCTTTTGCGAGCACTCGGTGCTGCTCTCTCTCTCTCTCTCTCTCTCTCTCTCTCATCTCTCTCTCTCTCTCTCTCTCTCTCTCTCTCTCTCTCTCTCTCTCTCTCTCTCTCTCTCCTCTCTCTCTCTCTCTCTCTCTCTCTCTCTCTCTCTCTCTCTCTCTCTCTCTCTCTCTCTCTCTCTCTCTCTCTCTCTCTCTCTCTCTCTCTCTCTCTCTCTCTCTCTCTCTGGCTGATATCTCAGGGAAGACTAAGATATATAGAACGTTACCATGAATTTTTCTTTCTGTTAATCGCTGTGAGAGTTTCTGCCCAAATATGGTAACCGATCAAACTCCAAAGTTCAAGGACTATAATCAAGAAAGACGCAAATCATTTCATTTTATCATCAAGCGATTGCTAACTGGCTTCTAGACTTTCTACTTGATATTTCCCCTTTTTGGGACATTAAAATAAGGAATTCCTGTCCAATTCTTTTTTTATTTCATTACCTCATCCATGTTAGAGTTGCTTTTATCTACACATTGCCGCTGTCTTCATTACCCTCCTTCACTTTGCCTGCAATGTTCTCCTATTAAGCAGCATATAAAACCTGTCCAGGTTACTAGAACCCAGCCAAAAGATTCTCCTTATTCGTCCGTGGAATTCCAATGCGCCTTGAAGACTTGGAGTTTAGAAGTGTGTAGGAGAGTGAAACTTTCAATGGGAAAAACTGATATAAATACAAAAAGATATATGAATAAATGTATATGTGTATGTGTGTGCTCTAGCGAGAGAGAGAGAGAGAGAGAGAGAGAGAGAGAGAGAGAGAGAGAGAGAGAGAGAGAGAGAGTTATATATATTTATAATTAGTAAATTCCCTTAAACATTAGTGATTATTTGTGAATTATCTCCTCTCGCGAACAATCCTTCAGTACCGAATTTACTTTACTTTTTTATTTTTTTTTATTTGTCAAAACATGTTTGCAAATATTGGTTAGTTTCAAGCAAAGTACAGTTGACTTTTTTTTTTAATTATCCTACCGACTTGATTTGTTTTTGTGTGTATTGTGGGTAATGTGATTACTTCATTCATTAGTAAAGTTTTTCACTTTTTTTTACTTCCGTAAATATGATATAAGTTCTTTCTCTCTTTTGTGTCACATGTTTTTTAGGAATATTTTATGATATATAGCGTCTTGTAATCATTCTTTCATCCCCAAACGAGGGTTTCAGTCATTTGGCTATATCCTGCAGAATAGCATTCAATAAGCCATTGTTCTTTTGATATATAAAAATGACATTTATTCAGATATGAAGTCGTCTTTCTTCTATTTCTGAAATATAATTTCAATAGATGATTATTAGAGATTACAATTATCATTATCCCTTCAGACATTTTCTTGTCTCAAGGGAGTTCTTTTGAAAATTATAAAACAGGGATGATTGTCTTTGTCATTAGAAGAATGTCCTCTGTGTCTTTAGAAGAGAAAAAGAAAGAAAAAATAGACTTCAATTTTCTCTTGCTAATTCTTCAATAAGAATGTTTTCGTGTTAAGCATGTATCGCCATTGTCAATATGTGTATGTGTAGTTTTATTTTTATATATAATTTTCAAATCCTAATACCTTCCTTAGGATTCTTTAAAAACAACTTAGCTATGAACAAGTTGTATGAGAAAGCAAGATAAACAGCGATATGAGGAATCAGCCAATATACCTCCTCGATTTATTCCAGATAATTTCAGCTCTGCGAATTTGGCATCTGGATAGAAAGAAATTGGCTCAGTGACAATGGTCATTTTCAGCAATAAAAGAAAGGGCTTTAGAACTGAATATTAAAAATGTAAAGGAGCTTAGCAATGAGGTATCAGATAAATTAGAGGACTATGTTGATACAACAGTGGAGTTGTCTGATGTCAGAAGATTGTTGCTTAAGAATGAACTCATGCAAAAGCAGTTTGTATCCATCAAGGCTGGAACATCAACTTTGTCTTGTACAACATCTAAAACTGCCTTCGATAATACAGTGATGTAAGTAACTGAGGGATTACGAGAAGTACCGTAGGATGAACCATCACGTATTATTGCTGAAGTATTCCCTTCTCTGTAACCAATATGGCCGTTGCAGGTGATGGAGGAGCAGCATTTGTGAGTAAATAATTGTCTCAATTTAGATAATGGCCTGAAAAGATCTCCTTTAGAACCTTGCAAGTTTCAAATGAAGAAATGAATAAAAAAAAGATATATACATGAATGAAGAAATGAATAAAAAAGAAAAAAACATGAATGAAGAAATTAATAAAATAAACATAAATATATGAATAAAGAAAGGAATAAAAATATAAACACACGAATAAATACATGAATAAATAAATTAATAAAGAAGATATATATATATATATATATATATATATATATATATATATATATATATATATATATATATATATATATATATATTATATATATATATATATATATATATATATATATATATATATATATATATATATATATATATATATATATATATATATATATATATATATATATATATATATATAATAAAAAAATAAAGATATGATTGAAAAAATTAATAAAAAGCATATATACATGGAAGACGATATGAATAAAAAAAGATAAATACATGAATGAAGAAACGAATAAAAAAGATAAATACATTAATAAAGAAAGGAATAAGAAAGATAAATAATGGAATGAATAAGTGCGAATAAGATATACCACATCTCTAAAAGGAGTTAGTTGAATAAGGGAAGTATGTTTGAACTTATGGCAGGGTTTCCTTCGTCTAGGAAAAATAAAATGTCTATGGGAAAAGGCTTAGATAATGATAAGGATCTAAGTAAAGTAAACAGGGTATTTTTGCCTTTAAAGGAGTCATTATAAAAAGTGAACATCTATTTTGATGGCTGTGACTTGCTTTCAACTGTTGAGAAAACGAAGATATTTTGTGAAAATACTTTTATTCTATAATCATATGAATGTATGGACATGGTGTCGAAAAGTGAAAATAGTTAGTCATTTGAATTTAAATTATGTCTAGAAGATGTATATAGGTATATCATTTCTGATTTGTAGCCTGGTGGTGTAGTAGTAAGAAATATTTAATATCCTCGTTTTGAAAAGAGCATTAATTGTAACTTCATAGGAGCTGATGTCAATGTTGCAATGAAAATGCTGAAGGGTGGAAAACCTTGTTTTATATAGTAAATAATTTGGCATTGGGAGAATATTGCCTCTCAATATACCTATTATATTGATTTTTATTTCATTGCTGTTTTCGGTTTCCCAGTAATTTTGCTCCCTTTTTCTATAAGAGAGAAAGAGAGTGAGAAAGAAAGAAAAATAAATGAGAGAGAGAGAGAGAGAGAGAGAGAGAGAGAGAGAGAGAGAGAGAGAGAGAGAGAGAGAGAGAGAGAGAGAGAGAGAGAGAGAGAGAGAGAGAGAGAGAGAGAGAGAGAGAGAGAGAGAGAGAGAGAGAGAGAGAGGTGGCAATTTCTGGAAAATCTCCCTAATTTATAAAATATTTTTCTTGGACTTACATACCTTTTCACTAGAGCTCTCTCTCTCTCTCTCTCTCTCTCTCTCTCTCTCTCTCTCTCTCTCTCTCTCTCTCTCTCTCTCTCTCTCTCTCTCTCTCTCTCTCTCTCTCTCTCTCTCTCTCTCTCTCTCTCTCTCCTCTCTCTCTCTCTCTCTCTCTCTCTCTCTCTCTCATTTTCTGTTTGTTTATCTGATAAAATTACCTCTGTCTGTCTTAGAGGCCCTGATTTGTGTTAAAATGAATTAATGAGCTGAAGATCATATTGGCCTACTCTTATCACCTCATGACTCCCATATGCTTGATTCACTCTATGAATCCATAAGTATTTTAGCTGAAATCACTGTTCCTTGGCAGTCTAAGCACATCAGTAAACTAATAAAGTTGGGAGTGGGGGATTTTAATGAGGATCCTACAAAGGGTAGACTTTCACTTGAACTGGAAGAATTTAACCATGAGTTGTCTTTGACTGTTGCAAACAAAGAAGTTCCCCATAAAGAAGTTTTCCATAAAGTACTTTGAAAAGTATAATGTGAGTATTAAGTAGGGATCTTCTGAGAGAATTCAGCATTATTCATAAGAAGAAGATCAATATCATTCCTGGCTGGAGCATGTGTTGCAAGAATCTTCATGATAAACTAGAGGGAAAATATTTGTACTGAAGGCAAATATTCAATGAAAATCGGATTTTTAATTTTGAATTAGCGAAAAACGTCTTGCAAACTCTTTGAAAATACTTTATAAAGAGTTTATTTGAGTGTAAGAAAAAGTAAATGATTCATTGAATTCAAAACCTTCCAGATTTATTATCTGCGAGACGAACTCAGAACGAGGAGATATTAGGAAAGTAAATGATGAATATTCTTATTCCGGCATTGCCAAAATTGATAGTATCATTAACCAGCCAGACATTCTTCACGTATTCATTTCAAATTTTCAGTGAAAATTCAATATTTCAAACATTAAGTGATCCAAAGAGAAATCCATCCAAACTAAATAAGGGAAGAGGATTATTCATGACGATCATTGTAAGAAAGGTTCTTGAAATTTTATACACTGAGATAAAACTTGATAATGCATACTCAAATAATCTAAATTCCTGCATGGTTTCGTTACTAGATTTTTACATACTATTTGAATTATTCGTTTGTACCCTATAACTTCTGTATTCTCTTCCCATAGAGAGTCCAGGCATCTTTGCTATGACTCAGCCGCCCCCTTTAGAAGGGGAATATGACTTTTGTATATAGGTAGATAGATTTTGAGTATCTATCCTATTCCAACGGTGCATATTGAAATTCTGTTATGCAAAAGTTTATGCCTTGTCTTTCCATTTTCAAAGACGGGATATAAGAAGAGGGTACTGTCAGATTTTAACGATGGACTACGATGATATATAAATAAGTGAATATGTTTCTCACATGGACGAAAGTTAAAAGAAAAAAAAATTATATTTTGGGGGAATTTTCGCTATTGGACTTTTCTTGGGAAAAAGATGCATCCCAATATATGATCTTCGTTTCAATAATATTTATATTTCATATGTACTGTTAAAGCAATAATTTACGGAATCCCTAATTTAGCTAATCTTATTTAGTTATTCATATATATGTGAAATATCTTAATAATAATTAATATTTTGTTTTCTTTAATGTAATATTATATAATTATTTATCTATACCTTTAAGCTATTTACTTCAGACCTGATATTGGATATTGGTTTCTCTTCTTTCCTACGAGATTTTGCTGCAAAGTTGTTGAAAAATAAACTTTATCAGACTTTCTCAACTTTATCTTCTTGGTAAGTTGCCGGGACATTATTTTGACCTCCAGATACTTTTTTAGAGGCCCAATATTACTAAGGTAACACTGTAGTCTATATTAATAGTAACTCTTCTGTGAGTACTATAATGCTTGTGAATTTTTAAATAAATAAACTTTATCAGACTTTCTCAACTTTATCTTCTTGGTAAGTTGCCGGGACATTATTTTGACCTCCAGATACTTTTTTAGAGGCCCAATATTACTAAGGTAACACTGTAGTCTATATTAATAGTAACTCTTCTGAGTACTATAATGCTTTTGAATTTTTAAATAACAAACAATTCCTATTTTCAACTAAGACCTTGTGTGGAGTAGCTGATAGTGCCTTGTTGGCACACTGAAATAATAATTGGCCTTCAGTTTGAATCCCGTCCAGGGGCAACATAAGATTCGCATAATGATATAGCACAGGATTTAAATCAAATGCGAAAATGAAACACGAGTGAGGTTAAGAAGAAACAGCAAAATAAAAAAAAAAAGCTTTCAGTAGAATGCATTAATTCCCTAGCTTTGCAGTAAGTTGAGAGGTTAGTTTTTTTTTTCGTTTAAGACCTTTTGGATTAAAATTAAATGCATTGGCTCTTTCTTTTACTCCACTACTTTTCATTATTTCGCCTTCCTGGACATTATTCAGCCACAGTTGTTATTCTTGAGAGATACGGACAAACCATATTAAATAGAGTAAGACCTAGGGAGAAGTATTGAAAGAAATATGAGAAGACAAAACTGGATAGATGTCAACTTAATGATGTTATTATTAAATTATTGAGGTTAAAGATCTACATCTGGAATCAAAGATGACAGAGGTTTAATAGAGAATAGCAACGCAAACTTCTACAAAGACAATTCAGTAGCAAGAAACATACCATTTCTCATCTTCAAATTCATTGCAATACTCGAAGGAAAGTTGTCAAAGCTCAAGCAGCTTGAACTGATTTTGTATATTTTGCATACTATCTTTCTCGAAGGATTAATTTCTATTAAAATTTTTTAAATATAATTCACTCTAGGATGCTCTTTGAACTGGGCTATCAATATATATATATATATATATATATATATATATATATATATATATATATATATATATATATATATATATATATATATATATATATATATATATATATATATATATATATATATACATATATATATATATATATATATATATATATATATATATATATATATATATATATATATATATATATATATATATATATATATATATATGTGCCCTGTGGGGCGGGCACAACATCAAAGTATAGCCTCGCCGTATTCCCTGCATGTCGTATGAGGCGACTAAAAGTGGACGTGGCGGGGGGACTATGAATCCCCCCCTTGTATCAACCTCCTGCGAGACGTCAAAGAAGAATGGGAGTAGAGGGGAGAATAGCTTTCCCAACTTAGTTTTGGGGTGTCTAAATGTGTGTGGTTGTAGTACGATAGAGAGCAAAAGATTTGAGATTGGATATATGTTTGGTAGGAGGAGGATGGATGTTTTGGCATTGTGTGAGACGAAGATGAAAGGAAAAGGAGAAGTAGCATTTGGTGATGTGATGGGTAGGGTGTCTGGGGTTGAAAGGGGGAGAGCGAGAGAAGGTGTGGCATTACTGCTGAGTGAATGGATGGTAAATCAGGTAGTGGAATGGAAAGAAGTGTCATCTAGGCTGATGTGGGTGAGGGCTAGGATAGGAAGGGAATGTTGTTCTTTTGTTAGTGCGTATGGGCCAGGATATGAGAGAAGTGAGGAAGAGCAGGATGAATTCTGGAATGAGTTAGCTAGATGTGTGGATGGTCTGAGTAGAAGGAACTATGTAGTTGTGTTGGGTGACTTGAATGCCAGAGTGGGTGATGGAGAGATAGAAGGTGTTGTAGGAAAGTATGGGGTACCAGGTGTGAATGAGAGTGGCGAGAGACTGTTAGATATGTGTGTGGAGCTAGAGTTGGTGATAGGTAATAGTTTATTTAAGAAGAAGTTAATAAATAAGTATACATGGATGAGAGTGGCAAATGGAAGAGTGGATGAAAGAGCATTGATGGATTATGTGTTGGTAGCAAAGAGCATGGTTGGTAGAGTGAAAGATGTACATGCATTCAGGGGTGTGGCTGTTGGGATGTCTGATCATTTTTTGGTTGAAGCAAAAGTGGTAGTAGGAAAAGAGTGGGGAAATAGTGTGGAGGGATGTAGAAGGGAAATAGTGAAAGTGGAAGAGTTGAAAAAGCAAGAGAAGAGACAGGAATAACAGGACAGGTTGAGAGTGGCATATGACAGGGTGAAAGAAAGAGAAGTTGGGGAGTTAGGGGAGGAATGGGGGTTGATGAAAGAATGTTTTGTGGGACATACAAGTGATGTGTGTGGAAAGAGGTTTGTTGGAGGTGGCATGAGGAGGGGCAGCGAGTGGTGGAATGAAGGGGTGAAAATGAAGGTGGAAGAGAAAAAGAGGGCTTTTGAGGAATGGCTGCAGTGTAAAGGTAGGAAGAAGTATGAAAGATATAGGGAGAAAAATGTGGAAACCAAGCGGAAGGTAGAGGAAGAGAAGAGGTTGGCAAATGTTAGGTGGGAACAGGATTTTAGTAGGTCATATGAGGAGAATAAAAAGAAGTTTTGGAAAGAAGTGAAGAGAGTAAGGAATGGTGGATCGAGGATGGAAGAGACAGTGAAAGATGTGAATGGACAGATGTTAAGAGGGAACGATGCAAGGAAAAGATGGGCAGAATATTTTGAGTGCTTGCCGAATGTTGAGGAAGATAGAGAGGGAGCTATAGTGGCAGTGGGAGGGGTTCAAGTTCCAGTAATGGGAGATGAAAATGAGAGAGAGATTGCAAGAGAGAAGGTGGAAAGGGCATTGTATAAAGCGAAAGCAGGTAAAGCTCCTAGAATGGATGGTGTGAGAGCGGAGATGTTGAAAGAAGGGGGTGTGACTGCATTGGAATGGTTAGTGAGAGTGTTTAATATATGCTTTATGTTGTCATTGGTGCCAGAGGAATGGGTGATTGCCTGTATAGTGCCCCTATACAAAAGTAAGGGAGATATGTATGAATGCAGTAATTTTAGGGGTATAAGTTTGTTGAGTGTGGTAGGAAAAGTGTATGGTAGGATACTGGTTAATAGGATTAGGGATAAGACAGAATATGTGATCGCGGAAGTGCAGAGTGGTTTTAGGAGAGGTTGAGGTTGCATAGATCAGATTTTTATAGTTAGGCAGTTATGTGAGAAATATTTAGCAAAGGGTAAGGATGTGTATTTTGCATTTTTGGATCTGGAGAAAGCATATAATAGAGTTGATAGAGAGGCTATGTGGAATGCTTTGAGATTATATGGAATTAATGGTAAATTGTTGCATGCAGTGAAGAGTTTGTATGAGGGCAGTATAGCTTGTGTTAGGGTAGGGAGTGAAGTGAGTGAGTGGTTTCCAGTGAGTGTGGGACTGAGACAGGGATGTGTGATGTCACCATGGCTGTTCAATTTGTATATTGATGGAGTTGTAAGAGAGGTGAATGAGCGAGTGCGTGGTCGAGGTTTGAGAATGGTACATGGGGATAATAACGAGTGGGAGCTGAATCAATTGCTGTTTGCAGATGATACTGTGGTGGTGGCAGATTCAGAGGAAAAGCTGTGTCAGTTAGTGTCAGAATTTGGAATGGTGTGTGAGAGAAGGAAGTTGCGAGTGAATGTGGGAAAGAGTAAGGTTATGAGGTGTACAAGAAATGAGGATGGCGCTGGATTGAATGTTATGGTGAATGGAGAGACACTTGAGGAGGTTAATCAGTTTAAGTATTTAGGCTCGGTTATAGCTGCAAATGGTGGAGTGGAAGCAGATGTGTGTCACAGAGTGAATGAATGATGTAAAGTGTTGGGTGCATTGAAAGGAGTGATGAAGAATAGAGGTTTGGAAATGAATGTTAAGAAAGTTTTGTATGAGAAAGTGGTTGTGCCAACTGTGATGTATGGATCAGAGTTATGGGGTATGAAAGTAAGTGAGAGACGGAAACTAAATGTGTTTGAGATGAAATGCCTGAGGGGTATGATTGGTGTATCTCGGTTGGATAGGGTTAGGAATGAAGTGGTGAGAGCAAGAACGGGTGTGAAGAGAGAAATTGCAGCCAGAGTAGATATGAATGTTCTGAGATGGTTTGGCCATGTGGAAAGGATGGATGATGAAAGGCTGCTGAAAAAGGTGATGAATGCGAGAGTTGATTGGAGAAATACTAGAGGGAGGCCTAGGTTTGGATGGATGGATGGAGTAAGGAGAGCCCTGAATGATAGGAGGATGGATGTGAGGGAAGCAAGCGAGCGTGCTAGGAATAGGAATGAGTGGCGAGCGATTGTGACGCAGCTCTGATGGGCATCTGCTGTTACCACGGGGCTGCATCTTACAAAGGTAGCCCTGTGGTAGGGGCAGTAGGAGGAGTTGGCAGTTGTGAAGCGACACAGGTTGTGGAAGAGCCGGGAGGATGGGCTGTGGCACTCCAGCAGTGCCATCTGAACGGTCGCTAGTTCCCTCGTCATTGCCCATAGAGCAAAGTAATCCCCTTATTTGTTTTCCTTTCTTGATGTCGGCTACCCCCCAATTAAAGGGGGAAACAGCCAAGGTAAATAGATATATACACGTATATATAAATATATGTATATATATATATATATATATATATATATATATATATATATATATATATATATATATATATATATATATATATATATATATATATATATATATATATATATATATATATATATATATATATATATATATATATATATATATATATATATATATATATATATATATATATATATATATATATATATATATATATATATATATATATATATATATATATATATATATATATATATATATATATATATATATATATATATATATATATATATATATATATATATATATATATATATATATATATATATATATATATATATATATATATATATATATATATATATATATATATATATATATATATATATATATATATATATATATATATATATATATATATATATATATATATATATATATATATATATATATATATATATTATATATATATATATATATATATATATATATATATATATATATATATATATATATATATATATATATATATATATATATATATATATATATATATATATATATATATATATATATATATATATATATATATATATATATATATATATATATATATATATATATATATATATATATATATATATATATATATATATATATATATATATATATATATATATATTTATATATATATATATATATATATATATATATATATATATATATATATATATATATATATATATATATATATATATATATATATATATATATATATATATATATATATATATATATATATATATATATATATATATATATATATATATATAAATATATATATATATATATATATATATATATATATATATATATATATATATATATATATATATATATATATATATATATATATATATATATATATATATATATATATATATATATATATATATATATATAGATATATATATATATAAAGAGAAAAAAAGAGAGTGATATATTTTCATTAATCTTTTGGGCACTACTTTTTTCAAACTGCAAAATATTATAGATAATGACACACTTTGAAAATATGTAATCACATTAGACCATTAAATAAAGCAATAGAGAAAAAAATATTTCTCGTCTTCCAATCTAGAATAAACCAACAAATGTGTTTTTAATGCAACCATTCTGGCAGAATGCCAACGAGAGAGAGCGTTTTGGACATCCCTTCTACAACTGTATTTAGGACAGTCCATATAAAGGCTGTTTTTTTTTAATGGATGTAAAAATAGGTCTCATTTCATAATTAAACGAATTCTTGGTTTTTGTTTACCCTTGGTATTCTCCTTAATTTTTGTTTTACTTCTGTCTCCAGTCTAAAGTTACAAAAGAAAACAGACTAAATATGTTTACACATAGGTCCAGTAACAACTTTGAAATAAAATTGCCTTCTTAATTGAAATCTAATAATTTTAATATTTGAATTTTATAATTGGCATGAAACACCTTTGGTCACATATGCTTTTGGATGCTTATTTAAATTTCATTTATAATCACTACCATTTTCATAGTTGGATATCTCCATCTGAGTAGCAATAGCAAATGTTCCAGTTTCCTTCTTTTACAGCCTCTGTGGTTTAGTGGACTAAACCGTGTTGATCTAAATTAGAGTTCACTGACTGGATTCCCGACAAGGAGGGTAATTTATTTGAAGACATTTAAAAATGTTATATTGCATTGCATTTGTTTCATCTAGCTAGAACCTTGGATGTTTGTGGAGGAGAAGTAAATGTGTTCAGTGGCCACTGAAAGGCTGGGTAGGGAGGTAATACAGAGATTAATGGTAGCAGTGGCGTCACTCTGTCTATGTATTATTTGTTAATATTTCGGCTTTCCTTCTTTTACAGCTTAATTCGCATAGTGGACTAAGATGTGCGGCTCAAAAATTGCGTTCGCAGGTTTGATCCCCGACAAGGAAAGGATATGAATATTAAAATCTTTATTATTATTATTATTATTATTATTATTATTATTATTATTATTATTATTACTATTATTATTATTATTATTATTATTATTATTATCGTTATTATTATTATTATTATTATTATTATTATTATTATTATTATTATTATTATTATTATTATTATTATTATTATTGTTATTATTATTATTACTATTATTATTATTACTATTATCATTATTATATTTTTTATTATTATTATTATTATTATTATTATTATTATTATTATTATTATTATTATTATTATTATTTTTATTATTAACATTATTATTATTATTATTTTTACTATCATTATTATTATTATTATTATTATTATCATTATTATTATTATTATTATTATTATTATTATTATTATTATTATTATTATTATTATTATTATTGTTATTGTTATTATTAGTATTATTATTATTAATATTATTATTATTATTATTTTTATTATTATCATTATTATTATCACTATTATTTGTTATTA
>JAXCGZ010013411.1:77500-109860 GCA_037179515.1 Halocaridina rubra | reverse complement strand
ATACACAGTACTTTTTTGCCTTCATAAGCACAAACCAACTGTCGATTCCTCATGGTGCCCACTGGGTAATGCAAGCAACAGAGGTGAAATTACAACAGGCCTAGCTAGCCAGCAGTGGATCACATTTGCTCGGGAGCCATATGCCCAGTCCTGGTCGGGTGGATTTTACGGCATCGATTTAGGAACAGGAGCAAGAAAGACAGTATGATGATTGTTCCAGCTAGGGGAAACTGGCACAAAGTAAGAGGTTGACACACACTTATCAAGTTGATGGTGAGAAGGTGAAAAACATAGCAGTCACCAAATATTTAGCAATGAGAGGAAAAGTAATGTAATTTAGTTTTGTGGTTGTATTTTCTCCTTTACTTGTAAACACCCATCTCAGTCTGGCAGGAGATGGCATTGAATATTTAAAAACAACGACCAAGCTTATGATCAATATTTGTAATATGATGTATACTGTTGATATAAAAAAAGAATTCTGGTTACTTAAAGTAGAACATTAAAAATAACCTTAATACTTTATATATACAGTACACTCTTTAAAGGAAACATTTGCATCATGGTGTCTTGTGATAATGCTCTCTGCTGTGATATCATTGTCAGGGAATTTTTTTTTTAACAATGTACATCAAATTCCTTGGAGAAGCACTATGAAATAGTAAAACTTCAGCAATTATTGTTAAGAACTCACTTTTGGAAGTTAATAATCTGGCCTCAGTGGAAGATGTTCCTTCTACCTATGGCAGTTTTCCAGGTGAATTCTATTCAGGAGTGTTTTTATATGAATGATGATGAAGGCTTGGCCTTTCAACGCTAGAATTCTAAGGCAGGACGGAACTTCACTGTATACCATTACTAGCCAAGAGCTCTGTTACCTCTGTGTGAGAAGCTCTTACACTTTCTTTCAAGGAAATATTTGAAGTATGGCATCTTGTGGCTTAAGTAAATTATAGTCCTCTCTGATGCTATTACCATTACTGTATATTAGTAGTATGACAATGCATTTTCATAATTGCATTATCTCTTGATAAACTGGCAAGAAACTTCCTTTACAATTATTTTCTTTTGTTTTATGTGTAATAATTCCATTTAGGGATGGATACAGAAGGATTGAAGTTGGGGAATTAAGGCTGCATGACCTTCCTAACACTCCGACACGTAATTACTCCACCACTACTATAAGGAAGTATCTGAATATAACATCAGCATCTGATGGTTCCCACCCATCCAAGTACTGACCAAACACAATATTATTTAACGTCGTTGATCGAACATAAAGTGGCATACTCACCTCTACAATAAAATATATTTCTAATAGATATAATCCACATAACACCTGAATTTCATAAATGGTTTTGTAGGCACATATACAGTACTTAGAAAATATGCTACACTAACTTCTGTATCAAACAGATGAGAGATACCAAAGAGTAAAAACAAGCATGATTTATCAAATTTCTACTACAGTATCAAAAAATACATAATATTGTGCAATATTGAGCATACAGTTGAAAAATTAAAAAAAATAAATAAATATTCACCAAAAGAAACAACTTCTGCACGCTTTTTACATAAATTCAAATAGTACTGGAAATATTTTATGCATAGCATAGTAATTTAGGCATAATATATAGTATACAGAAAGTTGTAAATCGATCATATACAAGGAACAGAGACATTTATATCAGGGTTTTGACTAAAGGTGAATTTAACTTACACAAGAAATGGTGGAACGAACTGACGGTGGAAGACAAGAGACAACTGTGGTAACAACTGGCAGCTGAGTATTTATATACAATGTTGAAATAGTGATTGGTTTAGGTAAGAATATGGCTATATATATCATGTAATATGAGGAAATAAACCTACCTCGGCTTGTTATCTTCTAGAGATACAATTCTCAGTAATATTTTCTGCATGGCATAATTTTGGGTTTTGTTCATTTATGGCATAGCTGGCAGCTAATGAGATGCTAAACCCATTTTGGAGACAACCCGTTTGGTGACATTTGTTTGGCCATGAAGATGATTATTCATATTTTGAAAAACTAACCTAACCATCTTCACAAAATGGCTGTACCAAAACGTCAGTGCTTAAATGATATTGGCTACTTGTCCCATTCCGCATGCATTTGTTTGGGTTACACTGATAAATATCAAGAGCCTATCAATGTAGAGATGTGCATATTAAGATCCTCCAATATTGACGACACAAGAGTATGATCTTGGGTTTTACTACTCTGACTGATATATTCAAATCTGATTTGCTGAAAGGTCTGGCTAAGTAAGTCTTGTAGAATGAAATCTTTATGACTAAGTGAATTTTGTTTTAACTGGTTTGAATGGTAGTTGATATTTTCAACTTCTCTGTCTATATGAAGGCATATACTAATAGAATCTTTTCTGAGAACTGCAATTTCCTTCTGTAAGTCAATATTTTTAGCTTCTGAATCATCATACAGATTTTTTTTGTCTTCATATATCACTGTCCTGTTTTCTATACTAGGAGAAATTAGTTCATTTGATCTGACATGATTTTCATTGGGGCAATGGCAGCTTTCACACACTCCACCAGGTCCTGGACATCTTGATCTTGGAAAATGCTTACAAGGATATTTGCAAGTCTGTAAACACGTCTCACAGTTATGAGCATGCAATCTCTTGGCTAGCCAAGAGCTTATTTCTTTCGTTATTTTTCTAACTTTAATCTGTACAGTTCCCTCCCATGCTTCATTAGCTTTCATTACTAACTCATATTCTTTGCACTTACTTTCAAGTTGTTTGATTTCTACTTGAACAGAAACATAAGAATTCACTACCTCTTTAAGGCTGTTCATTATTTTGTACAATATTGATATTTCGTTCAGTGCCTCTCTTGTTAAACCAAGACATACAGCTTTCACACTGTCAACATCATCTAAAAACTTATCATAAGCTTTAGATGCTTTATTCCACATATTTCTGGACATTAATATGTCTTCCTCTGAATGGATATCATCAGGCTTATTTGGTGAATACAATGAAGCATTATCAACTTTGCATGTTTTGCTATCCTTTAAAAATGAGCTTTCTAACACGTTCAAAACTGGAGGTTGTTTCATGTACCCAAACGATATCAAAACTCGAATGGCATCTTTAGCATTCTCACCAAACATCCTACAAAACTCGTCGACAACATCTTTAAACTGCCTTTGGATTCTAGTGGTTGTTCCGTTGACTACAAAACCAATACAGTGAAGTTCCTCCACACCATCCACATCTTTGAGAAATGTCCTGATCTGATCTAAAACTTCACCCTCTCTTCTCCTTGTATCATTAAGTCCAGGAGTATCAATGATGAAATAGTTGCAATTTCTTTTTGCATAAGAGGGCACAAAAATTAAATATCCAGTAACAAATTCTGTCTGACTCTCGGCCTTTCCTTTCTCATTATCACCTATTTCATCTTTCAATACATATCTATAGTTGTCTTCAAAGTCAATGCCAAGTAAATGATTCACCAGTGCGTTAAGTAAGCAAGTTTTTCCAGCTCCCGTTCCTCCCATGAGAAAAATGTTCTTCGTCTCCAAATCATTCTCTTCACCTATGCTGACAATCTTTATTTTGGGGTCATATGAAATTATAAGTGTCCTCTTCAATTCGTAGTGCTTTAGTTGAGACTTCTCCATTGAAAATGAGCACTCAGGAACTGAAGGCGGTATGTCTCTGGGCATCTTTCCTCCACTTAGGACCTGGAAATTAAAATATGATACAGTATGTCATTTCTGCAAAAAAGAGAAGAATATTGCAGTATCTGCATATATGACAGACTAATGCTGAAATTTATGCATGTTGTTTGTCTTTTTGTGGGCCACTAATAATTTCCATTCTGGGGGTGGACACAGACAGGTTAAAACTTGGGGATGAAGGCTGGATGCCCTTTCTATCATCCCACAGTTGACTAGATCGTGGGTCTGTTATTTATTAAGTAGAGTGTTCAAACCACAGTGCGGTAATATATATATATATATATATATATATATATATATATATATATATATATATATATATATATATATATATATATATATATATATATATATATATACTCCTACAAATGTCCTTTTCATGCTCATACATCTGGCAACTTTGTACTGAAAGCAGCTGCAGTGGTTGTATTTCCCTAAATGAAAACTGAACTTCGGGTTATCATAGTGACATTGATTCATGGCTGTCTTAATGACATTTCATTGCATGACACGAAGTTAATAATTTAGATATAAAAGGATTCACGTTTTTCGATAAAGAATGCTCAGTTTTAGATATGAAGTCTATATGATGGGGACTTTTAGTCACCGTGGTTCAAGCGGTAGCGTCCGCGACTCTGAAGCGTCAGGTTGAGGGTTCGCGCACCGTCACGGTCTGAGGTTAGCAAGGGCATGCACTCAGAGTAACGATTACAGCTGCCAAAACAAGTCCTTCGCAAGAAGGCAACCGTCCTAGCCCTTGGTAGAAAAGGGAGTCCGTGACGTAAAACTAGAACATATGATTGGGACTTCATTTGGTGTTCAGTACCTATTAATACAGTATAAATCATAATACTTAAACCCTGAAAGGCGGAATTAAGAGACACATTTATAATCCTATCATAATATTTGAAAGCAAACAGTAATATATATATATATATATATATATATATATATATATATATATATATATATATATATATATATATATATATATATATATATATATATATATATATATATATATATATATATATATATATATATATATATATATATATATATATATCAATGCAATGAATATGTAGCTACTTTTCATTTCTAATTAACCATTATTATTATTATTATTATTATTATTGCAGAGTAGATATTCGGATATTATAATTCACAGGTTTAAAGCTTATATGTTGATTATTATTTCTTACTACTCCTCCACAACTGACAAGTCACAACATTACCCATCCCTGATCCTCTATACTTTCCCGTTTTCTTGGCGTCTGGGCCCCGACAAAGGCAATTTTCTTTGTCCGTCTAAGTGTCACAAAGAAATAAAATCCTGACTCGTTTTTGCATTTTACTGAAGGAAATAGAGGCTATTGATTTTTTGTTTATGATCGACACCAGGATGGAAAAAAAATCTCCCCTCATCGGGCCTGGGCACGAAGAAAACAAAGAGAAAAACAGAGATGGGGATTATTGTGACTTGTCAGATGTGAAGGGATTATAAGACATGTGTAACGAATATCCAAGAATATTCGGTGTTGATGTAGGCATAGAAATAGAACCGTAACTGAAGGAAGACTTTAACATCGAACTGCCCTTCATCTGTAGTATCGCAACGGGCGACTGGTGCCATGGACCGCTCATTTGAATAAGAAATTTGCATTTAATATGATAAACAATGTTCTGAACTTAATTTAATTTCTTTTTTTTCCCAAGGTCATTGAGTGATTAAATGCTTGACAGACCAGTGTTTGAACTCACAGTGGAGTAGCTTTAGGAAGGGCATCCAGCCTTAAGTCCCCAGCTACAAATTGCGTCCACCCCAACCTTGGGGAAGTAGTAGTAACACATAAAACGAGGACTCTCGGAAAGTTTGTTACGTCATGTTAAGTGGATACCAGGCCAAAACGTTTCGGTCGCATTGGTTCGTGCGTTCGTTATACGATAAACAAATTCCGGGAAGAGACCTTTAAGGGCGTGTTAAATGACTCATGCCGTGCCTTTATATTAAGGATAGAATTTTCCTAGTGTTACTTGTGGGAATTTTGGCTATTACTCTTAATATGGATAAAAAAATAAAAAAATAAAAAGCGCAATATAGTGCTAATAAAATGTTCGCCTAAACCATGAATACAAAGAGGCGGCAATCATCCTTGTAAGGAGGATAGCAGAGTCAAAGCACACTTTTACCAGAAGCCTAACATACCTCGAACACTCCTCATTACACAAAGAACAATACCGACTAAAAGAACAATTTACACAAAGCTTCTAACTGAAAACACGTATCAGGTATAGATCAGTGACCCCCAAGAACATGAAGTTAGGTCAGGTTAGATTAGACATTAACTTAATGTAACTTAATCTAGTAATTTAGGGGATCATCTGGAGGTTTCTAATCTTCACCTGATCCAAAACGCTATTGCGAGAACGTACATAACGGTGTGATAATCAGGTTTACAAATGTATCTCGTTCCGTTTATAGCAGATAAACGAGACCTTATATAACAAGAAATTGAATTAGGTAAAGATTAGCACCCCTCAGTATATATTTTACGGGCTACCCACTGTCTGGAGGTTGCTAATCTTTACCTGATCTAAGGACTATCCAACAGGTATTCAAAGTTAACAATAATTTATGCTTGCTACACTATTTATTCTTCTTCTTCTCTCGCTTTTTCCATATCTATATGGGGTCGCGGTTTATTATCAGCCTTTTCCACTCTTTCTCTTGTCCAATGCTTCCTCTCCACTGAGGTCCTTCTCTCTCAAGTCGTCCCGTATACAATCATCTCATCGTCTTCGTGGTCTCTCTCTTCCTCTCACTCCCTCCACCTCTAACTCAATCATCCTTCTACCAATCCAATCTTTATCTCTCCTCATACAATGTCCATACCACTGAAGCCTTCTTTCTTGCATCTTCTTTCCCACTTGTGTGACCTTGGCTGTCCCTCTAATTCTCTCGTTCCTGATCCTATCCCTCCTCGTCACACCCAACATCATCTTACCATTCTCATCTCTGCCACTTCAATCATTCGTTCTTGTGTTTTCTACACTTACCACTGCAAGCAACACTGTTTATTGTTTCACACAAATAAAAAAAAATTAGACAATTAATGAGAAACTATTGGAAGTATATTGAAAACTGCTCAAAAAATCACATAATTCCTACCTGGATAGTGCAGAATTAGCGAAACCTCACAGCAGTCTAGAGAAAACTTCTCTCACAAATAACACGGTGGTGATGATAAAGACTGTTCGATGTTGTCGGAGCCCCGTACAGAAGATTATTGAGTACGTATGCACGAATAAACTCACGTAAAACGGCAACATTTCCTACCCTCACCGTGCAGTGAGTGGCTAGCTTATTATCAGCTGCCAGTCACATGGCAGCGTTGTAACCTTCACTACCAACAAACACGTAGAATTAACTTCATATTTTGTGTTTTCCATTCCATACCAGTGCCAATAAAAAGGTCTGTTCCAATATCAAAATATATTACGACATTTTTTTGGACTTGAAAATACAGTTGGAATTATACGCATAAAGGTATTAGGAACTTGTCTGTGTTGTTTTCTAGGTACTCAGTGAATGAATATTGTGAAGTTCTTATCGCCCGACCTAATTCTGCACCAATCAGTATGTCTTTATCAGTTTGGTGACTACCGGTACATATTATAATCTTCATTATATATATATATATATATATATATATATATATATATATATATATATATATATATATATATATATATATATATATATATATATATATATATATATATATATATATATATTATTATTATTATTATTATTATTATTATTATTATTATTATCACTGCCATACCCATATACTGTATATTTATATATGTAACTCTAGAGGTCAAAGTTGGAAGTTTCAGAAGAAAACGCCTATACTAACAAATTTAGAAGTTGGTGAAAAATTGGGCAACAGTGACCATGATTCCATTAGATTTAACATAATTTTCAAGGAAACTATAAAGGAAAATAAGAATATTGTTCCAAACTTTAGAGCAGGAGATTTTGAGGGCTTAAAAACTAAATTATCTAATGAGGTATGGGAAGGGATTTCTGGCGTACAGATGTGGGTAGTTAATCCAGCAGGTCAGGTCGCAGGTAGCGGATTACCCCGAAATCTGGGTACCACATGCCAAGGATTATCACAGGATAAGATCAATACATTAAATTCTCTCACAGGAAAGAACAGCAGCCCGTCAGTTAATATAAATTTGGATGAGGAATATAACAATTTTGTCATGACTCTTAAGAATAGTCAGAGAGACTATATTCCCATGAAACATTGCAGATCAAGAAAAAATGACCCTAAATTGATGAACAATAGAATAAAGAATCTTATAGGTATTAAAAGAGGAATATACAGGAAACTAAAAAGAGGTGAAGAATGTGGTACCAATATTTAAAAAAGGAGAACGTGTTAAAAAGAATAATTATAGGCCGGTAAGTTTAACGTCAACAGTGGGTAAGATTCTAGAATCCATAATTGCAAATAAAATAAGGGCACATCTAGAATTACACAGACTGATAAAACTTTCACAACACGGGTTTCTTAAGGGTTTTTCATGCCTTACAAACTTACTGTCTTTTTATTCAGAAGTTTACGAGGCAGTAGACTGTGGCAAAGAATATGATACAATATATCTAGATTTTAGCAAAGCTTTTGATAGAGTTCCTCACAAAAGATTAGTTAAAAAGCTGGAAGCTCATGGTATAGGAGGAGCTGTGCTCAGATGGATCAAACAATGGTTAAAAGACAGAAAACAGAGGGTTTGCATAAATGGAGAGAAATCAGAGTGGGGCTCGGTTACAAGTGGGGTACCACAAGGCTCGGTACTGGGTCCTCTATTATTCATCGTATATCTAAATGATCTGGATTCGGATATCAGTAGTAACCTAAGTAAATTCGCAGACGACACTAAAATAGGTAGAACTATAAATGGAAAAGAAGACATTCATGCTTTACAGGAAGATCTAAATAGATTATCTGAATGGTCGGACAAATGGCAAATGGAATTTAATGTTGAAAAATGTAAAGTAGCTAAAATGGGTACTATAAAAGACAATACTAGTTATAAGCTAAATAACCATGAAATCATGAGTTCTCAGTGTGAAAGGGATTTGGGAGTTCTTGTGAGTAGTAGTCTTAAGCCAAGAGAGCAATGCACAGCAGTCAGAAATAAAGCAAACAGAATTTTAGGATTTATCTCAAGAAGCGTCAGCAATAGGACGGAAAAAGTTATTTTGCAGCTCTATCTTGCATTAGTTAGGCCCCATTTAGACTATGCTGTGCAATTCTGGTCACCCTATTATAGAATGGAAATTGAATCCTTGGAGAGAGTGCAACGAAGAATGACCAAGATGATACACAATATCAGAAATCTACCATATGATATATGCCGCAAGGAATGAAGTGTAAAAATGCTTGACAATTGGAATGCGCTAAGTGAGGAAAAAGTAAATGCTAAAAACATTCATAGTTTTAAGATTATATGTTAGTATCAGTGAGTGTAAAAATGAAACCGACCAGGATACGGGGAATTACGAGCAAAGGGCTCTTTCCTGTAATCACAGTTTGGAAAATACACCCATGTAGTCGACTTTAACGGCACGCAGGGGAACACGGAAGAAGTATCCTTACCCCCTCCCTCAGGGGGTACAGCTAGAAAAATGGATTACAGTTTACCAAAACGTTTCGAGACTTAACAATGAAGGGGTAGAAATTCCTGATGAATATTTCTAAGAATTCAATTTCTACATCATATATAATCAAATTCTTAGAAAGAGTCGCTGGTTTTACCCTTACTCTTGAGGGAATTTCATCCAACTGGGTTGGGGTTTGTACCGGCTGACGCCCGCCAGAACAGGGGCGACGCCTCTGGTAGAAATGCTAAAACCTAGCAAACTTTAACTTTGTGATGGAGGCAAGAACTTAAAAAAGCTATTTAGAGTATAATAATAATAATAATAATAATAATAATAATAATAATTTCAGATGTAAACAATTACAGTAATGAAATAAAGTAACTGAAAATATGGATAATGGCATATTAAATTATTCATAAAAATCATATGAAACACTGCAGTAGAATCGAAGTAATATATATATATATATATATATATATATATATATATATATATATATATATATATATATATATATATATATATATATATATATATATATATATATTATATATATATATAGTGTGTGTGTGTGTGTGAAAGATTTTTTTACTTATATTGGTGATACGGCTTTAAATCGCGAAATTCCCATTTCTGTTAAAGGTTAGGACGTTGCCTCCTTTCGATGACTTTGGTTTTGGCAAGTGTAACGGTTAACTTGATTGAATTCCCCTTTCTAACCTCAGACCGTGGCGGGTCTTGAACCGACAACGTGACGATTTAAAGTTATGCACGCCACTAACCCAGCCATTGCGGCCATCATTTACATTTTCCTTTATTAAAAATGATGTTCCTTTTAGTGCAGATGCTTTGGAAATGGGCATCTTTGAATAGATACATACATAAATAGATACTGTAATATCTGTAAAGTACAAAATTTTTAAATAGATACATACATAAATATTGTAATAGCTGTACAGGTACAACATAGAAGTTTGAATTGCTTTAATTAGGTACTCATTAAATTGAAATTATAACGACAATCATGTCTGTTAGCCATTTAACTAATTCTCATCCTCGAAACATTCAGTATCTAAAGAAGAAGAAGAGAGAACTTAGAAACAAAATTATTGGTATTTTAGGAAAAAAAAAAAAAGGTTGAAATGATTATACATGATATAACTTTCCAATTGATAAATAAAAAAATCTAGAAAGGGAATAGAATTAGGCCAACAAAGTCTATATTTATTTTTTTTTATTTTCATATTGTATAAGCCTAGCAAATTTTCAAATTGTATAAGCCTAAGCATAAAGTCTGATATAATAAGAGTTAATATAGTGACATTATAATTAGCTCCTGCAAGCAAAGTTAGTATATTCATGATTTATATAAGGATATGTTATATCTTATTTTCAGTGACAGCTAATAAAACATTAATTTTGCAGATTTCCAGATAAGGATGGAGGTATCTTGCAAATGCCCTGAGTCCCTAAAAGGATCGCTTCCAGAGGTTTGCTATGTCATTCATTTTCAAACATGGGGTCCTCTGTGTTCTTCCTCTCTTCTTTTTCATTGAGTTAGAAAGTTAGGTTTGCCGGTCCTCTACCTCTCTCTCGCTCTCATCTTAAAAGTTGAAAGGGTTTATAAAATGCAGCCAGATTTCTCAATCGCTTACAAACAAATCAATGACCATATGAATTCAGAATTACAATACAGAAGCATTTTTTTTATCAGTTCGTTAATTTATCCGTTTAGCTACTGCGATTCCATTAAAAACTGGCAATTTTCTAAAAATAAATGCCAGCAGGAATTGGATTAAATCCATATGAAAAGTAGTTCAGACAATGATTTCATTTGCAGGAGTTACTGAAACATGTTAAATATGGAGAAATGGACGAAATACAGGAGTGGTTGTCATCGGGAGGAAATATCAATGCTGCCACTGAGGGGGGACAAACGCTGTTATCAGCTGCCTGCGTATATAAACAACCTGAAATACTAGAAAAACTTATAGAAGATCCTTGCATTCATCTCAATACCAAACACAGACTAGGCACACTGAACCTTTTTACTCCTCTTTGTATAGCAGCTTACAAGGGCCTGCAAGATTGTGTCACAGTTCTGTTGAAGTCCTCTTGCCAGGTAGGTGCACATGATACATCACAGAAGTTTTTATTGCTCCCAAAGCTGTGTTTACTAATGGATATTGCACTGATAAATTGCTTTGCAGTTAGTTATGTTCTTTAAAACAAATAATGAAGTTTTGACCGACAAAAGTATGGAGCAATACATCATTATTTCAAGTTTTGTTTTTATTTTAATATTACAGTGTCGTCTGGATCTTCAAGCAAAAACAAGCAAAGGAAAAACCGCTCTTATGCTAGCTGCTGAGAAAAATCATTGGGAGATTGTCGAAATGCTCTGCCCCTCCATGTCGATTCCAGAAGAAGATATTAATGTTGTAGCTTCACTGGCAAGACTGTCCAAGAAGTCTAATGTACTCTCATACATACAGGGCATCATATCAAATGAAAAACAAGTACGGCTTTATAAATTATGTTATATGGTTCTTTCTAAATTCTCAAGTTACACGTGTTTGAGTAACTTTGAGCAACCTTGTTATGAGTGTTATTAATTGGCATGCCCGTTTTTTGTTTTATTCTTGTCATCTAAATGTCAATGAAGTACTTTATATGTTTTGTGGATATTCCAACTTAGGTTTACCAAAGCATAATCTATAAGCATTTATAATTCTTTCCAATATATTTTGATTATTTTAGGATACGAAAGCCTTTTGATAATGAAATTTGTATAATGGAAATTTTCAGGAGAATGCAGTAGATGAAGAAAATTCCCGTCCTGCATCCGAAAGGGTATACAGCAATAACACAAAGCCTCGGGGACACGTTCTCATATTAAACTATAAATTTGAAAACGATCCTGATTCCGTAAGAAAAGGTACAGATGCAGATGCTGCCAAACTACACAGAGTTTTTCAGATAATGGGTTATAAAACAGAAGAACTGCCTGATTTGACAAAAGAGGACACCATTACTAGCATTAAAGAATTTTGTAATCAAGAATGTCTTAAGGACATTAGCAGTGTCATTGTTGTTGTGCTTACTCACGGCAGAAACAGAGATACGTTTGCTACGGCTGACCACAAATTTATAACTATGAATCAGCTGTTACGTCATTTCACAGATCTAAATTGTCCCTTCATGAGAGGAAAACCCAAGATATTCCTACTGCAGTTTTGCCGTGGGCAAGATATGGCAAGTCAAGTTAATTGTACAGGGGAAACTAGAACCACTGATTCCCAGGTAAATTTGCTCGATGATGCAATAGAAGCTTTCACGGACATGTTATGTATTTATTCTTCTCAAGAGGATTTTAAAAGCTATCGTTTGACAGGAAATCCATCTGATCCTTTCACTGGAACACCATTCATTGAGGCCTTCAGTAGAGTACTTGAAGAAAAAGGTCACATGTGGTTAGATGACCTAATTCGGGAATTTATTGATGAGTACAGCAATATTCTGGGAGGTCAACCTATGGACTGTCAAAATTTTTGTTTCAGAAAGAAGTTTTGCTTCAATCCATCCCCTTAATGATATTTAAACAACGAACGTATACTTTTTGGAATGAAATATACATACACAGAACTTACTGTGGGTGAATAGCTCTTTATAAGTGAACATTAAATTCTAGAAAATGGAATATATTATGACCTGGAAGTATTTTTATACCAATCAATTTCAACAGGCAACAGATGGTGCTACAAAAATACAGATAACCATTTATCCTGCTTGATTGATTGAAGTGTTGATATTTGTACACAGAAACCATCACGCCAATTTGCATTGCAGATAGGGACTTGATGCTATGGTGCATAAATACATATACAATGGCAGTATTTCCCTTGTAAGGGGTGGCCGATTCAAAGTCCACACATTCACCACAAATCATGGTCACCTCTCTTAGCTTCTTGGGGATAAAGGGTTGCCACATTTCCTCCGACTATCTTGCTTGGGTCACTCACAAGTAATGTGGGAAATGATCTTCTGCCTTTAAACCCGACAGCAATAACTGGCTTAACCTCACTGTGTCATTGCGTAATATGAACCATACCATTACTAAGCAGTTTTTTCTAGCATCAGAAGTCTAATAATGACACATTTCAATGTGGAATTGCTTCACAACAGCATGTGGCTGTATCTTTGGTGACACTGTATATGAAGTAATGCTCTGGACTCTTGAAGGACTGTTATTGCGTAGTGGTAGTATGCTTGACTTGGAAGGTGACAGGTCCACATTTGAGTCCCCAGCAGGGAAATAGAAAGGACATACAGCCTTAAGTCCCCTGCTTCAATTCCTTTGTGTCCACCCCAGAATAGGGTCAATTAGTGTAGTATCAAAAAAGACATGTGTTCATATTGTATAGTATTGACAATTGATGAAAAAAGGGAACAAGGCTTTCCTGGCTTGTTTATAAATGCGAAGAATTATCAAACATCTCGACCAACCCAACACTGATTCAACTGCTATGAAACAGAAAGCAAATGATCCTTTAAATATTGAAAAGAATGGAAACCACTTTGTTCATAGACATACTGCTTAAAGAAGAGAGACTTGACTGATCTAATTACAATGAAATGAAGAGTTTTGACTGATTATACTCTTGAAAAAGAGAGACAGGTTTTCTTACTACCGGTTAAGTATTCATTTGGTTAGCTGTTCAGAATTAGTATATTTTACCCTATATCGGACAAGTAATGAGGAGGAAGGAGAGGGTGTGGTGTTAACTGGAATAGTGGAAGAGCAAAAGAACGACAAAAAGAGAAATATATGGATGGTGTGACAAGACTGGCAGGAGGACATGTTAAGTCTGCAGAGTCGTTGCAATTAACAAGAGACAGAGTTAGGTGGCGCTCCATGGTCGCTGAAGTTCAAGTGAATATGGTGCTTCGATAAGGATGATGATGATCTCATAGTCTAATGAAAATCCTGTGCAAAGCTGGTACATTGCACCCTTTTCATACTGCACTTTGAAATTAAGTACTGTTGAAAATTAAATTGAGTAGATGTGAATACTGTTTATCTGCAACATCCAAGAAGTCGAATATTGTATGGACAATATCATCATATCTGAAAAAAAATTAGGACCAACTTTTATCATTACTGAAATGCATTTTGGCAATATCATATTTTTGAATTATTTTTGCTTTTGTTTATTTTGGTATTAATATTTAACTGTACTCGCAGTTACATTTTGATTCACTTACACTTTGTATCTTTCTTGTATTCAATTAATACAGTCTTTTAATTAAATATTCACTGATTATTGTAAGTTTTTTAAGATACCACCATATCCCACTGAAGACAGAAGGGCGAGAGAGAGAGAGAGAGAGAGAGAGAGAGAGAGAGAGAGAGAGAGAGAGAGAGAGAGAGAGAGAGAGAGAGAGATGCCATTTTCATGTGCTTAAACAGGGACTGAGGCAAAAGGTAGGTGTTTAATTCTCGATTGAGTTTGAATGTAGTAATTTATACTAGTTAAAATGTTTAACCTTAGGTTAGATTAAGTAAGGTTAGGTGATCCCAATCTATGTTAATTGAACAAACTATTTTGAACGCTGCTTCTCCATTTGGGAATGAAGTGCACCAGGAGCCCAGTCTGCGATTGATCCCAAGATGGTACTGTATATGCAAGCGTAAATCTCACAGGAGTTGTGAGCGAATTTTTTTTTTTTACACCGGAAAGGGCAAAGAAAATGGCCCTCATCGGGCCAGGAAAGCATTAAAGAAAAAGTAGCAGCTCAAGGACAATGCAGAAATAAGAGCAGGATAAAAAAGAAAGAACTAAGAGACTGATTAAACCCCCCCCCCCAAAAAAAAAAAAAGACAGGCTGAAAGAATAGTCAATGGAAGTTTGAAAACTAGTGTTACAATAGTATTTAATTCCTCTTGTGTAGGACTATCCTAAAATGGATATACAAAATAGAGGAATGTGGTTAATCTTACAAAAATAAATACATAAATTTACAATAAATAAATAAATAAAGATAAATTATAGAATACGGAATATTCAATTGACATGTACATGTGACAGAAAAATGAAATTGAGATTTAATGTCTTGGGTGACGCTCAATGGAAATAATTTAATTCAACTCTTAACTGTTAGTCCTAGCCGGGTTGTTTATATTTATCAGGATCTATTATCTGATAAAGAGAGAGAGAGAGAGAGAGAGAGAGAGAGAGAGAGAGAGAGAGAGAGAGCATTCACAGACTTTAAATAGCTAGTTGCATGTTGTTGAGTGGTTAAGACAATTAAACTTATATCAAAGCGAGAGAGAGAGAGAGAGAGAGAGAGAGAGAGAGAGAGAGACTTTAAATAGCTAGTCGTATGCTGACAGTTGGTCCATTAGAAGTTATTCTAAGTCGGTGCTGTTCACATGTTAGTTACACGTGATTGTTGGAAATACCTATATCTATATAATCTTTTTAATAAAAAGTCGAGTGATGGTTGTGAAAGAGCGATTTGTGAAATTCTGTTTGAGAAGATAATTATATAACCTCAGTACAGATAAGCGAAGAGCAAAAGAAGAAAAAAATAGATGGGATGCTGGTATTATTCATCAATTATTGCGGTCTTTTTTTTATATTGTGAGATATTTCGATCATGTTTTTTTCCCTATTTCCTTATAATTTATATATATTCCACACCTAAGTCTGTGCAATGAATGTTTAAAATAAAAACAAAATATTATCTCTTAGATAAAAACTGGATAATAATAATCTCGCGAATAACAGTTACATTCGTCTATTGCACTCTGTGAATCTTTGATGCTTCAAATTTGAGTTAGGTTAGGTTAGGTTAAGTTGGTTAGGTCAGACATTATTACCCCTACACATATGACTTAGGCATAATCTGAATGATCTAAAACACATCGAAACCTATCAGAAAAAAATATATAAGTCCAGAAATCTATCTTATATACCTAAGCCATTTTCCCCCTTATAGGGGTAGTGGCTGAGTCAAGACAAACTCCTCTGTCTCTTTGGGAAGAGAAAATACTGAGGAGGGGATTCCCAGTTCCCTCGCTCCGCCCCGTTTAGTCGACTGGAAGGAACTGCTGTGGTTGGACACCGCAGTGGGGGGTTGGGGCTTGCCCCGGCTAACGAATACCCATTGTATAATGAAATGGAAATAAAGTTTTTTGACTCTTACGACACGCAGGGGAACGCGGAGGAAGTATTCTACCCCCTCCCTCAGGGGGAAGAGTCCTTAAATAGTTGTACATGAAACAAATCTCTACTTTTCACTGATAAAAAAATATATAATTGTGAATTTTCAAAACTTCTCTGATGTTATTATTACTTAAAAAGAGAGAGGATTTCAATTCATAATACAATATTTTCGAATTCCGTTTTTATTTATTCATTTGTGAAGTTTGTGAACCCCCTTCATCCAGAAAAATGTAAATAAAAAAAATTACAGCCACAAATAAATAAAAACCGGTACCTAACCTAAATATTATTGCAAGTCATAAAATCTCGATTGTGTGAACGCTGGAAAGATTGTTATGAAACGAGGGTCGAAACCACTAGTGCTGAATATCCAGTGACATATTGCTCCAACGCAGCTACATATTATTAGAGGTAAAATCATGTGATATATTTGCATGTATTATATTAGGCCCAAATGAATATTACCTATCAGGTTGTTGGGTAGTTTACAGTTTAGCGGGCCATGCCGTTCAACGACATCACCCCTCTGCTCAAGTAGTTCGACCCTAACCTGTATGATGGGGGGGGGGGTTCCAGGGGGCGAAGCCCCCCTGGCTAAGAGGTTAAGAAAGTATTTTTAGTTAGGATAGTAAAAAATTGTTTCGTATGCCTATTGTCGCCATTTTTGTTGTATATTCATCCGCCAGCTCTCTAGTTAGAGCCTATCGCCATATGTTAGTAGGTTTTGAACATTGGTATGGCCCGCTAAACTGTAGGTATTGCAGCTAAATCAAACCAACGTTACTTATAGTTCGGTATTTGTCTCAAGTGTTTTAGGTAAGTGTGTTCATCAGAGAGTACAACACCTTTATGGAATATGTGATTTGTCTCCGAAATTTGATTTTGAGAGAACGATTTCAGTGATACATTAAGAGATATTTTGCGTCACTTTTCTTCAAATATGAACATTAAACAATTCCATTGCCAGGATGCCAATATACAGGGGAATCCATGTTAAATGGGTGCCAATGGTGTTTGAATCTTACCTCTTAAAATTTAGTTTAGTATTAATATTTTGAATAATATTTTTTAGGTTAGATTAGGTTTATAATTAAATTTTTGTTTAATATTTGTTACTGTATTGATTCAATGAGGTTAAGTTTTATTTTCTATTCTTTTATTTAATCAGTTTTTATATTTACCTTTTGTTATGACTCAGTAAGGTCAGATTATTTTTTTTATTTACTTATTTTTTTAATTTATTTTTTTTTATTGGCTACTAGATATTTTTTTCTTTAATTATTGTGTTTTTGTAATTTACCTGTTTAAGAGGAATCACATTTCTTTAAAAGTTTGATAGAAAGCACATTCCAGCAGCATTGATAAATAACCAAGTTTGTGTACTGTTTTTAAATTTGATATTAATTTAATATCAAGCACAGTACTTTATCATAAACTTTGAAATTTGTATAATTATAAATCCTCCAAGTATTTAAAAATGACAGTCTGTTGTGCTAATTCTCACAAAATTATGTTACATTTTAGCTCTGAATAATAATTAATGAGCTCTGAATAATAATTAATGAGAAAAGTGAGCTTGTATACAGACACTGCCCAACTTATAGACGAGTTAGGTTCCAGAAGTCTGTTCGCAAGTTGCATTTAGGAAAGAAAAAGGTACAGTATAGTACATGCACGTGCAGTACTGTACAGTAATTAGGCTAAAACACTTGACTGCTACATTAAACATAAAGCATATAGTATTCTTGAATTTATATGCAGTAATAATAATATAATACAGTATTGTACAGTAATACTTACATTATTATATGGGTAGATAATGGGAAGTTTTATGTTCGTACATAGGTTGTTCGTAAGTAGAGGAGTTTCTGGATTGACAACCAAGATAATTTTTCAAAGCTCCTTATTATTCTTTACATGGCAATGAGAGCTCCTCAAAACTCAGTGTTCTGCTATTATAAGTGTAGTGCACATGTGCTCTTGATTGCCGTTCACTGGCCACATAGCCAGTGTGTATTTAAGGACCAATCAGATATCGCTTACCTCACAGCTCTTATGATAACAGTCATTTTTATTCGATTCCAACATGGCTTCTGCATTGTGTGGATGTGATACGCCATGCTTCGAGACTAGTAGAATAAGATATTTACTCTGCATTGTGTGTTTAACTGTATTCTGGGAAGCAAAGCCCCCGTCTGGAGAAAAAAAGTAGACTACCGATATAATATTAAGTCAGAAAAGATATACAATAAGGAGATCTTTGAAAGCTTCATTAAGAATTATGGTTTTGAAGCGGTTTTTTTTCTTGATAGAGATTTTTTGTTTCTGAGTGAAGTGAATATAAAAAAACCCTTCAAATACCATGATTAGTATTTTTTTTTTATTGTAGAAAGTTGTTAAACATTATTCTACAAAATTTGACTGTGGCATGCCATTACAACAAAGGCCTAAAAATCTTGATGCTCTTTTGAAGTGATTGAAGATTGAATTTTATTCAGATTTTGTTACGATGTCAAAATCAGTAGTAGAGCTCGAAAGCTGGGAAGTAATGAGCCTGAAAAACGGGAGTAAAGTCCTGCCGTGAAGCATTAGGTAGGGCAAACTATCGGAATCACCCATTTCCACCCTGTTTATCTCCATTCCCTTCGAATCACACATTAAGTGGCAAGAAAATACAAAAAAGATGTCATAATTGGAGCTCAAGTGCTATATATTTATTATTGTACTGTTTATAATATCCTAAATATATATTTATCTACACAGGTTATTTTGAGGAAGACACAATGGTTAATTTAAGGATAAATCGCAAACTTGTACCACTGAAAGCCCATTATTTCCTATTCTTTGGCAGTAAGTATTATTTGTATCTGACTTTTGGTACGGGAAGATATTACACTGCTCATCCTGCAAATATACGGGGACTGGAGTAATGCGGTGGTCAGAGCACTTGACTCGGAAGGTGACAGACCTGCAATTAAGATCACCATAGGGCATTAGGAAGGACAGCCAGCCTCAATTCCACAACTCCAACCTGTCTGGAGAAAAATGGACACATAAAACGGAAAACAACCACAATTCTTTGTACTAAGATATGGGGACCAAAGTAGCACAGTGGGAAGAGCATTCGAATTGGAAGTGACAGCCCCATGACTGAGCCTATCGTGAGGTGTTAGGGAGGGAATTCATCCTCAATTCCCTTCTTCAACATGCCCATACCACCCTCATGTTTGGCATTAACAGTGATACAAAACAGCAAACAACAATAATTAACATATGTAACAATTTAATTATATGAGTTTGACTGCAGTTGACTATTTATACTGTGCAGTTCATTGAATTAAGTGACTTATATTACATAAAGCCTGTTTTGTCACATCATATATCAGTATACATTAAGAAGTCTTACATGCAATACAACACTAAATTATTATAACAAATATTTGGTGATATGTGTACTGCACACACTAATACATATACATCATGCAGTTAAGATGGCTTTATTTATTTTAGTTATTGCTCATCAACTGTCATTAATTCGTCACTTACAATCCTTGAATACTATGTTCACGCTTGTGTGGGAAATACAGTAATTAGCACATTGTCCTCAAAATTATATTGTACTTCACAGTGTGATCACAATCTGCTGTTTTTGAAACTAAGGATATATCGTTCAAAAATGTTGATTAAGATAACTGTAAAAGGTATTATATGACAACCTTATGGAGGTATGTTAATAATATCTGTATTAATGGACGACAGCCTGTATGAAGCCATGTGAAAAAAAAAATACTTGTATTAATGAACCTCCCTCTTTAATGAACAAGTCTGTTTTTTTACCTCCACTATTCTGTTAATAATTGAGAAATCACTGTGCTTTTATTATAGGGGTAAACAGGAATGTCTAGTTGTGTTTCAGTTTAAGATAGTGAACATATTTACAATAATGCTGTAGAAAGAGTTTCAGAAAAAGCCTACAAAATGTAAAGGTTACATGATAATTTATTCGGAATAATCCATTGTTCAAGGTGATTGAAATAAACAGTCAGAAGGGCTTCCAAATATATAAATTGAAGTAAGCATCAATGTTTATCATTTATAAAACATGATCCCTTTTCCTACAGGTATGGCACCTGTTCTTCCGTTTATAATAGTTGTGGCAATACAGCTTGGTATCCCTGTACCCCTGCAAGGGTCTCTTTCAGCTTTTGCCCTTCTCTTCACAATTGCTGGAAAGCCTTTGGTTTCTGCACTTGCCGACATGTTCCCTTCCTACAGAAAAGTGCTCTTTTTAAGCACAATCAGTGTCATGGTGGCTGCTTTTAGTTCAATTTCGTTCATTCCGTCTACACAAGATGCAGTCGAAATCGACGGGATGCTGGTCAGGGCTATCCTATTCTCCCAACAACAGTTAAATTCTTTCAAATCCTTTGATAATATCACGACACTCACTCCATTGGATGGAAATGCACTTAGATACTTCAGTATTAAAGAGACGGTTGCAGCTGCCCATAATCAAAATAGTTTTAAAACTGGGTCTCATGATCTTCCACTGCTTGTAACTTCAGATAAGAGTAAGCATATTGGTGTATGGTACCTTTACTTGATATATATACAGGGTGTATATATATATATATATATATATATATATATATATATATATATATATATATATATATATATATATATATATATATATATAGTAATCCCTCGCTATATCGCGATTCACCTTCCGCGAAGTCAGTGCCTCACGGGTTCTTATGGCAAGCATATGTATTTTGTATCGCAGATTTTCTGGGTATATCGCGGGAATCCACGATATGTTGAAATATTAATATTTCCAGTATTTTCATTACTTTATCGATAAAAAAAGTATTTCCTAGCCTAAGAATAATAAAACAGTAAAAAATAGTAAAAAGCATAAATTTAAAACATGTAACTCACAGTATTACACCATATAAAATACGATCTGCATCTTGGAAAATGCAAAGGGTCGCACCTATGTGAGATAGTACACGGGATGCTATTGGCTGATGGGTGGGAGACGACGAATCACAAAATTGTTTTCTGTATCCTGGGGTCTGATTGGCTTTTTGATTGAAGCTTCATTCTTCCAGTATCTTCCATTGTCTAGCCTCACCCATTCAGTTCCTCACGTGTGTGCCTTTCGCGTTGTGCCTTTTAATATGTTGTGCTTGTGTTTTTTGTGAAACTTTTGCTTATTTCAACCCCTGCAATGCCGCCCAAGCGTCGTTCATCTTCTAAGGCTTCTGGTAGTGAGCCTAAACGGCAAAGGAAGATGTTGACCATAGCAGATAAGGTAAAACTGTTGAATATGCTGAAGGAAGGAAGAAGTTTCTCGGCTATTGGCCGCCAGTTTGGCATCAACGAATGTACTGTTCACTACTTTGCGGGTTTTCACGTATTGCGAGTGGTCCCGGAACGCAACACTCGCGATAAACGAGGGATTACTGTATATAGTAACACAAGAGAATGTAGATCCTAAGTATGCATTGGTATATAACAGAGTTATTTAATGATGTATTATTTTCATTAAGGTAGTAGAGTATTCGTCATTCAGACTAGCTTAAGAGAGATATTTGGTGTTTTAGGAGGCAGTGGTATTGATCTCGGATGGAAGTGCAATATGATATGCAGGTCTCATGGCATTTGTGACTATCAGAATAACACTAAGGACCTTAAAGATTTTATCCTTAAACCAATATCTGATCCTCATGAGTTGCAGGAAGAGCTGTTTAATTCGAAGCTATTAACAAATATCAGTATATCTTCCGGGAGAGATATATTTTCGTCTGGAAAAATAGTTTCCAATAGAAATCACACTAAGACAGATTCAGATGGTGACCAGCACTATCAGTTAAAAGCAGATGAGATTGCTTGGAAGATACTTGATGCTAATGTAAGGTCAGTACCTTGTTTGGCTAATTACCGTATACGACAGCTTAATGCTCCTGTTATATACTCCTTACAAACAAACTGTGGAACAAGATTTTCTTTTAAGGTAGTTTCTAAATTTGGGGTAAGGAAAAAGTAACCAAATAGACTTCACAAATATGAACCATAATAATATTAACATTTAAAAATCAAATTATACTATCTACGTGTTACCGTGGTTTTATTAGATGTGAAGATTATTAGAACTTCTTTATGCTGCAGCGTAGAATGTTCTAGTGTCAAATGGCGAGGCGAGAACCGAGGATCCATTACAGTCTGGAAGACCTGGCAGTTTTGGGTGTTTGCACTCCTCTTAGTTGTAGGACAAATGGCTTTCAACACTGCAGTCTCAATTACAGATGCGATAGCCGTGGATACTGTAGGTACGTATACAGAAAGTTTGGAGCTACTTTAGTGTGCGGTCTACCAGGGCATATGCACTATTGGCCATGTGCTTTGGACAGTAATGATTTATTATATAGTTTATTTTGTTACTTAAGAATTGTCATGAAATGAAGATTAGGTTAGGTTAGTTCAGTTAGAGTATAATAGACTACAGGTAATGAGGTAGACTGCATGTTACAATGGCACTGAAAATTTTAAGTCTGTACATTTACAAGTTATATGCAAGTAAAATACTGCACTTTAGTTTTTGTTTAGAGGAGCTCCAGTTCACTGCTTTTGCAGATAAGTGAAATTACTGGTCTTTGGAATACCACAACCAACCCCTGCCCCTCATGGGGCACAAGAACCTGGGAGAGACTTAAGTCACCAGGGCAATTACCTGATCTTTCAACACAAAACAACACATCATACACTATAACATTATTTTTTCTGCACCCAAAAATGCCTCTGCAACAAGCACTTCTCAACATTTCCTTCTAATCCAGAGACATTGAAAACAACCCAGGAAATAAATTATGGAAGACAGCACTGAGCAAACCACATATGCTATCAACACAACATACACTCGCTGAGAGCTCTTTGGGAAAGCCCAGGACTGGCAGTGGCCTTCCTTCGAGACTCAGGCCTGTCCAGCCAGGCAACTTAGGGTACACAACAACAACAACTTGGCATTGGATAGTACTATAGAGCGGTCATTTTCGAAATGCCAAAGAAATGATTAATTTTATTATTATTGTTATTATTATTATCATTATCGTTAGTATTATTATTATTATAAATCAAGCAACTTGGTGAGCAAAAGGAAAGAGAGAAGTTAGAAAAAAATAGTTATAAGAAAAATATAAATTTATTATTCCTAATGCATTTCATTTTTCAATGAAGATGAAGGAGCGTATGGTGTTCAGAGAGCCTGGGGAACTATCGGATGGGGAGTGCTTGCCCCAATCAGTGGGTTACTAGTTGACTGGTGGTCGGGTTCTTCGTTAATTAAGGACTATTCTCCAGCCTTCTTGCTGTGCTTTGTCATAGGAATTTTCGATATCATTCTGTCTTATGTTTCTCTAAAGGTGTGACAATGTATATTTTTATGTATCTTATGCAATATGTATATTGTATGTATTTATATATTTTGTGTTTTTTTATGAATAATGGAATATTCAGAAGATTATGAACCTTTTCATTATTTGGGGACCAAGGCAGCCCTGTGGTTAGAGTACTTGACTGGGAGGTGGCAAACCCGTGATCGGGTCCACCGCAGCATGTTAGGAAGGGCATCAATCCTTAATACCACAACTCCAACCTGTCTGTCCACCCCCATTATGGGGACTAATAGTAAAAACATAACTCGGCAAACAACAACACAAACTCTTTCATTTAGAATGTATATTCCTTATTGTAATTGATTATTTGAGCTGATAATAATGATCACTTTTTTAACTAAGCCTATAAAATTTACTTATTATTAGACAGTTTATATTAGTATATATTAAGATAATGGATCTTGTAAGGAAGAGTAACCCAAGGGTGCTCTAAGGATATTCATATATACCAGGCAAGACTCATAACCTAACCTCACCCTACTTAACAATTTACAGAGTTATTGTTCTTGGGTAACAAGAACCAAATTTACAGAACTTATTATTTTGTCTGTAGACAGAATTAAATGTTACAATTACATGAAGTTTTATGTACAGGATTGGTCTCGTAGACCTTGTGGTACATATTGAGGAGATACATAAGCTCCCCACTTACGAGCATTTACAGATATGAACAAAAACCTATCCATTATCTACCCATGTATTAATGTATGTATTACTGTACTATACTATATTATAACATTATTATTACTGTATTAAAATTCATTAATACTATATACTTTGTTTTATGTAGTAGTTAAGTGTCTTTAGCGACTCTGTGTCGGCAGGTCGAGGGTTCACACCCCGTCACGGACTGAGGTTAGTAAGGGCATACACTCAAGGTAACGATTACATTTGCCAAAACAAGTCCTTTGCAAGAAGGCAACCGTCCTAGCCCTTAGTAGAAAAGGGAGTTCGAGACATAAAACCGAATCATCATCAATCATATAATACAGTACTGCATAAGTATGTACTGTAGCACAGTACTTTTATTTACGTGAACACAACTTACGAGTTAGGTTCCAGAAGTCTATTTCTACTTACAGATAGATTTCTGGAACCTAACTCGTTTGTAAGTTGGGGAGTGTCTGTAATTCATATTTACTTGGTAATACATATCCAGTACACATTCATCTTGCCGTGTGCAGGACTCTGTCTAGATACGTAAAATATAGTGCAGTATGAGTGCATAATCAGCTATGCTGAGCTGATGAATTCATGATATTGTATTGACATCTGCAGGTACCTCGGCTAACGGACGAAAGCAATGTCTTCCAAAATCTCAGACCTCTTCTGCGAGACCCACGTTTCTTTGTATTTTTGTGTTTTGTTATCCTAAATGGCTGTTTGGATGGGCTTGTTGTCAACTATATATACGTGTAACTTCAGTTCATTTACTCATAGCTTTTATATTAATACATGAAGTCATGTTTATGGTTTTTTGCTATATATATAGTATCAAGACCTGCTTAAGAGCTCCTTTGTTTATATTTGACATGACAGTAATTGTAATCAGAGATGAAAAATCAGTGATAACTTTAATACTGAAAATAGAAACCTACATTAGAGTGATGCATTTAAAGATTAATTACACAATATCAAGCTTTCGCTTTCTGCTGAAATTGTTATCTGTATACCGATGTACTGTACTCTCTTGTGGTAGAGTTCATATCTGCTTTACAACAAGCAAGTACGTCAGTGTCTTGAAGATGCTTTCAGTGGAAAGCGTAAGCTTGATATTGTGTAATGTGAATTTCTATTTCTTTTCATTATGTGGTTAGAATGCAAGAGGACCTGGCCAAAGGAACTAGTGCTATGAACAACATTAAGTTCATTCAAGGCTTAACAGCTCTTATGGAATGTGGCACAGAAGCCCCTTTCATGTTTGTGTATGGTAAGTAGAGCTGATTTTGCGCATGTTTTGTATAAAACAAACAGAATACAAGTTTATATCTATCATACTGTTTGACATTTTATGAGTCTTTGTTATTCTGCTTTATGGAGGTTGCAACAGCCAGGTTGGAGCTATAAAGGGATTAAGGCTGCATGCCCTGGGCATGCAACCTAACAATTTACTGGGTTATTTAACCTTAGCTGGGGTTCAGTGGGCATGAAGTTGGAGTATCATTTAGCAAAGCTGCATTAGTTATTTTGTGACATTTAGATCACTTTGCTGGATTTAACGAGGTATATGTGTATTTGTTTTATTTTTCACTAGCAAACCTTAATATGGAGGTGGTCACAGACAGTGTGTGGCTGGGGAGTCAAGGCTGAATGCTCTTCCTAGCACCTCACGGTGGGTTCGTCGAGGGTCTGTCAACTTCCAAGTAGAGTATTTTAACCACTCTGCTACCCTGGTTCCTTGAGAAGAACATGTGCTTTTTTAATTATTAAAAAATAGTGATCAGAAGGCTATTGGAATGTAAAAATGCTAAATTTTCATTACTAACTTTTATCAATTGCTTTGTTTTTAAGATTGTGATGCTTCAACATAGGTGTAAGCTCTTAAAATTTATTGGTCTTCTATGTACTTCTAGGTTGGTTTCTGAAAAAATTGGGAGCACAAAAGGTGACTTCACTTGTTTTCTTCTTGTACATATTTCGATTACTGGGTTTGTATTGTACTGGTCACTACGGACCGGTGTGGACCACTCTTCTACCCGAAGTACTGAATGGGCCTTGCTACGGCCTTGGCTATACTGCTAATGTGGTCTATGCTTCAAAAATCACACCCGAGGGAACTTCTAATACTGTTCAGAGCGTTGTCAATATTTGCTACGAAAGCTTCGGTAAGATTTATCAAGAACGAAGTTATGAAACTGGGACAGTTTGAAATTTTTTTCAATTTAGTAATTTTTAAAAAATAAAACCATAAACATCATCTGAGGACGTGGGAGACATAATTTCTCTCATGTATTACCTGCGTGTTGGATTAGCTAACTAAAAGGATTGTTTTTGTTCCCTAAGCTGCCAGGGTGAGTACCCCCCCCCCCCGAGTTCCTTAAAAAGGCCACTTATAAAGCTGGGCTTATCCACAGAGCTCTCAGGGAGTGAATGTTGTGTTCTTGGCATGTATGGTTGTAAGTACATGGACACTTAATGCCTATGAATGCTGAAATACAAATTCTGACTACTTACTATATCTTTAAGGCATTAGTGATATAGTAAATAAATAGCTGTTCAACGTGGTACAACCCAGACGTATAAATTAGTTGGATAATGCCATTACTATAAAACAGAGATTATGATTGTTTTTATTTAATTCGTTGTAAATTAATTTACAGTGATAGAAATTTTTATAACTATTAAATTCAGTGGGAATGAATTTATGGAAATAAAACAAATTTATGACTGTCTGAAAGGCTGAGTACTTTTGTCATAGTTAAAGGGTCATCACTTCTAAGTGTACGGTATTCCTCAGGGTACGCACTGGCCATGTTTGTCGGAGGGATAGTGTATGGTCAGGTGGGAGGTCCAAAAATGTACTTGATGGCTTGCGGAGTAGCTGCTGCAATTTTTATTCTTCACATTATATCGCTAAAGTTACTGCCGCCTCCAAGGGGTAAGATTGAATCCATCTTTAATGTAAATACTGTATAATACTCCAGAGTTCCTTATGGAAACCTGGTATCTTGCAAAGAGAAGTTACTCCAGGTGAACAAGGATTATTCGTATTTACAAGGCAAGTCATTTAACCTAACCTATCCTAATCTAATCTAACAATTCACAGGGTTACCTAACCATACTTGGGGCTCTGAGAGTTCCTCGTCTTTACAAGATCTAATAGTTTAAATGATCTGCAAATATGGTATTTTCAGCAATGTGTTGGTTTGACCTTCATATTTCTCTCCATATTTCTTGGAGTAATGCTCTTGAAAAACAGAAAAAGTATTCTCCAGATCTCTTTTACAGAAAGCACGATTGAGGCGAAACACATCGATGGAGCGAATGGATCAAATAACGACCAAGAAGAGTCAAAAGCACTTCGGAGTGAAAAGAATTCCACAGTTCAAATCTAACTACAGTATTTTGGGGGTGGACACATAGATTAGAGGGGACATATAGGTTGGATGCAGTTCCTAACGGTGGGCTTGATTGCTGGTCTGTCACCTCCCAAGCTGAGTGTTCAAACAACCAGACGACTGCTGTCCCCATCATATCTGACTATGAGCAATAATTATTTCTAAATTAGTTCTATATGCACATTAACCAAATTTAGATTTTTATCTCACTTTCTTGCGAGTTTTCTATGGTAGTGTTATTAATTTTCATATTGTATCAGTGTGAAAAGCAGTAAGACATATGATAGAATATATATAATTGAATATATGATAAACTACATGAAAATAAAAAGATACAGATAATTAAGTGAAATATTAAATAATTATATTAAATATTAATAAAAAATAATGAAACATCTTAATTTTACTATTTCAATATATAAAACTATATTGCAACATATAATAGTGCTAAGATAAGATTATGGTCTGGAAGTTCAAAATATATACCATAATTTGTTTTGAAGGGTCAAATGTACTGTCTTGACCTTTTAAATAATGAGCATATAAAATATGAACTAAATCTGCATCATCTTCGTTATTATTACCAAACATTACTTTAAGAACATAACTTGACATTCGAATTCTCTTATGGTAAAATATCCATGTGTATTTATAGAATTATCAAGATTTCTTAAAAAAATAATTACTTTATTATGAAATTAACCAAAGTCTGAGTGTCACTTTCTCACTGTGCCCCCTGGGTAACGACAGTAGTGAAACTACTACAGGTCTAACAAGCCTTTAGTGGATGACATCTGCTCAAACACCACATGCCCAACCTCAAAACAGACAGATTTTACGGCATCGTCCTAGGATCGGAAATCATTTACAAGTATTACCAGGGAGACGGTATGATGACTGTGCCAAGTGGGGTAGGTTCACGCAAAATGACAGGTCAATATACACCTACCGGGTGGATGTTGAAAAGGTGAGAAATGAGAATGCACATGGTAGTAACTAAAACTAAATATAAACCTTTTGCTTCATCGCATGTCAAAATGTTATGAAATATTTTTGGTATGTGTAAGTCCTCGTAGTTTTATTTAACATTAATGTCTTACAGTATCTCAAATTTAATATGGTTGCATGTTTAACAACAGAACACATACAATTTCAGATCTTGAAAAGATGAGAAACCCCCAGAACCTGATTAACTGTTAGGTGACTTGCCTTGTAAATATCTATTATCCATGAACACCCTGGGGTTAGTTTTCTTTACAAGATCTAAAATTCCTTTGGTTTCATATCACCCTTTAATTTCCATTATCGCAGCAAAAGAAGATGAAGCATAAATTGTACCAATGGGTGTGGACACATATGCTAAAGCTGGTGGATTAAGGCTGAATCCTCTTCCTAATGCTTCACAGTGGGATCAAACCCACATTAGTTGCTTACCGACTTGTGCTCTACGACTGAACTACAAAAGCCAAATGAATATTGATAAAATATAAATAAAAAACAAATTATATACTTTATTACCAAAAGCTACATAGGAACGAAAGTACTAAGTATCTCATTGTCTCTTGATGTATCCAGAACAAACTGGATATAGGCAAGAATTTGTCAATACCTAGTATTGGGAACAATCACATACAACTGCGGCAAGTTGAAATTAAAAAAAAATCTAGTTCCTTTATTGCACAATATATCTTTGGATTGATATTAAAAGAAAAAAATTTAAGTTTCTATGATAATACCCAATGTAGCAAGGTACTGATATTAACAAAATATAATCACAAATCCACTAAAACTGATCACCTTAATAATAAAAGATACAATGTTCCTAATAGAAAAAAAATAAAAAAATAAATCAAGCTGCTTGACTAGAAATAATTTCATTGCTTATACTGTATACATAAATATAGATGTCCTATATTATGATTTTTCCCCCCTGAGGGGGGACAAAATTACCTCCATGTTCTGCTGCGTGTCGTAAAAGTCAACAACTTTGGGCTTTGCGAGGGGACTGGGAATCTCCTTTTTTGTACTGTATTTGCCTCCCATGTAGTCAAATTTTTTATTTGACTCAGCTAATCCCTGAATAAAGGGGGATTATAGCTTTTATATATAAAAATTTTACTCTAATAAGCTTGAAATAAGAATATACAATAAATATCACAGACTGTACTTACTTGCCAACTTTTAAGTACTGTATTTTAAGGTGGCACTCGAATGCCACCTAATTTGACAATAAAGTCCATAATATACATCTGAACTTTAATTTCAATAGGGTTGTCAGTTTCGTGAAATCCTGGCACTCCTACCTGCTGCAAAGTTGATTGTTGTTCTGCTACCTGTTAAAGTAATCAGTAATTTATTATTTAACCAGGTTGCCATCTGCTGAAACCAGCAGGATGAAGGAAAATACAAAGAAATGAGCAATATAGAACAACCACGTATGTTTAATGTATTACTCCTAGTCCCCATTTGGGAAGTGGACAGACAGAGACTGGACCTGGGGAATTAAGGCTGGATGCCCTTCCTAAGGCCCCATGGCAGGCTTAAATACAGGTCTATCACTTCCCCAGATGAGCACCCTAACCATGGCGTTACCACAGACCCCCGTTCGCAGAAGGAGTGCATATTGTGATGCGCTTAATAAGATGGTCACAAATGTAGCATAATAACAACAAAAACCCTTGCCCACTTTTACCTTCTCTGCCATTTTTGCGGTAGGAAGCAAATAATTCAAGGCGAGTTGGCATGCCAACCTCTAGATCTCTTATCCTATTTAGTTTATACTTACCATATGGTAGAAATTCGAGTTTGGTACATTTTGGACATGGCTGTTTATGCGCTGAACCAATTTGGGTGACAATCCATCTGGTGAAGGGCTTTCTGGTGCTAAGAAGATTTTTTTAAATTTTGAAAGCCAGACTTAACCTAGCCAATCATAACTTATATTTACAAAATGTATTGTGCTAAAACAGTTGTACCAAAACGACAACTCCTAAATACCAATCACCCAGTTTTCCCATTCCGAGGAAATCTGTATTTAAATATTTTATTTTGGCCTGCAAAAGAATTTAAAATATTTGATAAGATTTTTACAGGAAATGGAGTACCTTTTGATCCAATAACTGGAGTATGCGCTCATGACAATTTGAAACTTCTTGAGCATGCCTCCTTTCCATTTCTGTAAGCTGTTCTCCATGAAGGCGGGGTAGACGTGCTGCAACGTGGGCTTTGCCCTGGCGCTCTGCGGCCAAAATCTCTTCTCTGTGTTGTTTAATCAGACTTTCCTTTTCAACTAATAAAAATTTTTTTAATGTAAATTTGTGGCTTAAAAAGCAATAATTCATATATTTAATATCAATTTATTGGCAATTAGGATTTGATATAAATAATATCTTCTGAATGAAATTTCACCCAATTCCTTGTTTTGTCATATATTTATAGTACAATTTTAAGCATGCAGTTAAATCCAACACTAGAATGTTCGTAGTTAACATGTCAGGAATTGTAGTATAAAATCTTATGTTCCCTTATAATACAGTTCTCATAGTATTTACAACTTAGTCGAGCTATAGCTTGAAAATACCTCGATGCTTATTAATCAAATGCATTCTCTGCTGGTGAAGACTTTTCTCCGTCATGTGTTGGAGTTCTACGAGCTCTCGCACGATCTCAAACACGGTGTTGTCTAGAAGAACATGAGCCAATGGAGACAACAGATCATATGGGAGTCTTTGTTGAAATTTTCTGAAAAGAAGAATATAAAAAATATGGAAACACTAAAAAGAAAAATATTTGAAATAACCAAGACACAATAATTTTTAGTTATAGACTCGTTTGATAACCTGGACATAATATACAATTTTTTGAAGATTTTTTTCATAGCTGGGATAAAAGTTATTGTGACATGATCAACCCTCATGTGAGGGGGGCCTAGATGACCTCATACTAGATTCCCTTTATGCCGCAAGTCGACTAAATTGGGCGGAGTGAAGGGACAGGGAATCTCCTTAGTAATTTTTTCCCACAAGGAGTCAAGCATTGTGCTTTGACTCTGCCACCCCCATAAATGGGGAATTAAGGCTTTGTCATATATATAGATAATACAATTAATCCATAGATTAATTATAGTGCAAATGCAAAATGGCACTTCATTTGGCGTTACTCTTCCGGCACTACTTACGTTGGTATCTGGCGTGCCAAGTTTTGCAA
>JAXCGZ010013411.1:72500-75000 GCA_037179515.1 Halocaridina rubra | reverse complement strand
AGAACGCAGAAATAGAGTAAACAGTGAACAGAGGAGGAAGCATAAAAGAGCCAAATAAGAAGAAAAGAAATGAGATAAAGAAAAAGAAAGGAGAAAAAGAAAACCAATAAGAAATCACATCTTTCCACGTGTGTGAACACAGTGGTCTTTCTTCTTCTTCCTTTCCTCGCCTATAAAATCTTAAAAAATATACCTCAGTGTCTTTCCTCTTGCGGGAGGGATTTTCCAGACAAGGCGCATATATATACTTTACACTCGGGTGATTCTGATATGGAACGTGCTTTGCACTCCCTGGAAATTACTGGACCTGGAAGCTCCACTGATTCTGGAAGGAGGAGATGAACGGCAGCTTTGAGAATTTGGAGAATTTTTTTTTCTAATACATACTTCGGTACAAATTCTCTTTACTAGAGAATACACCTAGAAAGATGAACGACCTGATTTCCATAGAACTTAAAGGGATATCTTATTAGCGCTTCACATCTGACAAGTCACAACACTCCCCATCTCTGTTTATCTTTTTTTTTTTTCGTGCCCAGGTTTGATGAGGGTAGATTTTTTTTGGGCCCGTCCTGGTGTAAAAAAAAAAAAAAAAAAAAAACTCGTAAAAAGTCGACTAAATGGGGCGAAGTGAGGGGACTGGATATCCCCCTTTTTTATTTTCTCCCATAAAGAGTCAATGTTTTGCTTAGAGGAGAGAGAAGGGTTCTTGTACTGCAGAATAGATTTATCATTTCGTTCAAAATGCAATACATGATAAAAAAAAAAGGAAAACTATTTTTAGGGAAGGGTTGACATACGTATAAAAAAAAAAAAAGCTTCAGCATGGTAAGACTCGGTACAAACTGTACTAGTCATGTCTATAAAATATTTTGGTTTTCATCACTCAAGGAAGGTTGTGATGAACTGTGCTTTTGAAATGATGATTTGTTTTTTTATATATAAACATTTCGATCATGAAAATGATAATTTAATAAGTATTTCAGTCCCGTAATGTTGTTTTAGATTTTCCACCCACGGATGGGTGGGGCGGGTCATAGAGGACCCATAGGGCGGTCGCCAGCCGGCACAAGCCCCAACCCCCCACTGTGATACACAGCCACAGCAGTAACCTCCCTAGCAAACAGCTTAAACTCTCTTGCCTGGACGAGGCGCGATCCCTCGAGCTCACGAATGCGAGGCTAGCGTGTTACCACTGTACTAGCCATGAGGCTCAGTCCCGTAAGTAACAGTAATGTCAAAGGGACGGAAAAATGAGTACATATAGAATAAATAGTACAATAAATATTCTCTGACCATTTCAAACTAGTTTAAAGAAAAACTCTCTTTAAAGAAGACAATATTGGGAGATTATAAAAAAAAACTTTTAAACTAAATGAAAAAGTTGCAATGAGATTAACAGCTGTGATTTGGGCGTCCATTTGGAAAGAAAAATATTGTTAGTGTTGGCGGGGAAATGGACGTAACCCGATTTAGATTTTTACCCCCAAACGAATCGTGGTTTATTTAATGTATTTAAATTTGGCACTAAAATTTACTTCGGTGCCACAGCTGTTGCAGAGTGACATTCTTGTTTGTTAAGCGCATTATTATTATTATTATTATTATTATATTATTATTATTATTATTATTATTATTATTATTATATTATTATTATTACTATTATTTGGCAGAGTTTTCCCACCAGTACAGGCAGATGCTCTCTCTCTCTCTCTCTCTCTCTCTCTCTCTCTCTCTCTCTCTCTCTCTCTCTCTCTCTCTCTCTCTCTCTCTGCGAGCACAAACACCAGGTACGATGACGCAATTTTATGTCACTATTACTCTCCGTATGTGGCTGAATACAGACACGTTGGGGAATTAAGGCTAGATACCCTTCCTTACGCCCCGCGGTGGAACTGATCGCGAATCAATCATATTCCGTGCCGAGTGCTTTACCCACTACGCTTCCGCGGTTCAGTGATGGCGACTGATGAAAAAAACAAAATTCTCCATGATTTGTTACGAGTCTTTCCTTAAAAGGATTGGAATTAAAGAGAAGTGATTTTAGAGGACGGTCATTTCGAGGTAATCCCTAACCAATTATAGTATATGTTATACAACAGAAAATATTATTACCTTAGCAAGGTCGATGGATATACGTGGATGCGCACATACACGCTCATATATATATATATATATATATATATATATATATATATATATATATATATATATAATATATATATATATATATATATATATATATATATATATATATATATATATATATATATATATATATATATATATATATATAATATATATACACTCTTTTGGAATCCACAGTTGAAAAAGCACGTAGTTAAGCTGGAAAGAGTTCAAAGACATGCCACGAAACTGGTGCCAGAAATAAGCAATCTCAGTTATGGAGAGGCTGAGGGAATTAGACTTACCGTCACTTCAAACTAGAAGAATGAGAGGGGATATGGTAACGGTTTCTAAATTCCTTCATGGTTATGAC
>JAXCGZ010013411.1:45000-67500 GCA_037179515.1 Halocaridina rubra | reverse complement strand
AGTTCCTTGTCTCATAATCTAATTATTATTATTATTATTATTATTATTATTATTATTATTATTATTATTATTATTACTTCTACTATTATTTTTATATTTTACTTTTGTTTTTTGAACCTAGGAGCTGTAGAATAGAAGTCCACAGCTTTTTGCACTGAACCACAGAGGTCTCTACTCTGAAATGTTTACCTCTATCCCGACCCGCCATTGACCAGCTCACATTTATTTAAATCTCTACCTCAATATGAGCAGTAATTGTAGTCCCCGTGGCAAAATGGTAGCGTCTGCGACTTTGAGGCGGCAGGTCGAGGGTTCGCGGCCCGTCACGGACCGAGGTTAGTAACTGCATTCACTCAGGGTAAAGATTACATCTGCCAAAACAAGTCCTTCGTAAGAAGGCAACCGTCCTAGCCCTTAGTAGAAAAGGGAGTTCGTGACGTAAAATCAAATCTATCCAATATGAGCAGTAATTAATTAGTGAATTTTTAATTATGATATAATTATGATATAATTATACGATTAACCAGAAATTACGGCCAACAGAATGTTTGAATTCAATCAAGGAGTTGTAAATTATGGGTAACAGAAACCTGTTAAAGACTGTCACTTTAATGGAAAATACCGTCAGCAGAAAGTCTGTAAAATGTCGGAATGGGACTAGTTGGCGCCGTCCTATTGGGGGTGCTCTTTTGGCGTTAAACTGATTTGACGATGCCATTTTGCCACTAAGATGGTTAAGCTAGATTAAGTTAGGTTAGCTTAGGTTAGTGTTAATTAAGCAATGTTTTATTAAGTAAAAGTAACATTCTCTGCGCCAAAACGGCAGCGCCAAAACGATGGAAAAATGATCTCTTTTTTAAAGTCTACGGGCATTCAACATAATAAAAAAATAGTTAATGCTAGTTTAAAAGAGAAAAGAAATAGAAATTTCTTTTCTGTAAAAGCAATAAAGATCCTTCTACATTATACAAGACAATGTCCGGAAACTGCTAAAAAAGATAAGAAAATCCCTCGCTTATTTTTCGGCAGGAAATGAAGATAATGAAAATGTTACCTTAGCACAGCTGAACCTCTCCTGAATACGAATTCTGAGGTTTTTTTTTCCCTTTTCTTTTCGGTTTATGTATGCATGTATGTATGTATGTATGTGTGCATGTATGCATGTATGTATGTATGTGTGCATGTATGTATGTATGTATATATGCATGTATGAGTAGTGGACTATGGCACAATATGCGGTGTTCAAAGCGAGAGCAGAAAATGAGACGGGATCCGATCGCGTCCCAAGAGGATGAAAATATCCAGAAGAAGAAGAGTGAAGCTGACAATTCTCATATTTGGTTGACGTTTTTATGCCACGGAATTTTTGTTGTTGTTGTTGTTGTTGTTGTCCTGAACCAACTTCCGCTTTTTGAGTTGTGCCGATGTGGAGGGGAGAGGGTTTATCTATTTATTCATATTTTGTTCTTTAAATATGTTTGGGCTATGCATACACACATACATACATACATAAATACATAAATACAAACATACATACATACACGCGCGCACACAGGTATCGCAAGACTCAAAAATTTACATATTTTTTTTTTTTATCCACTCGGTACAGCAACTGATTCCCTCCAAGAAGCTTCAAATATTTTCTTTCTCGCGGCTTGTACAATTTTTCTATCTCTAAAGCCATCATGAATTACCAATTGTTTCCAAAAATCAAAAGCTTTTACCCCCAAATAAAGTTAAAAATTTACCAGATTTTGGCAAAGTACCTTAAAAGTTGAGACAAGATTTCTCGCTTCAGCTATTCTGCCATGCATTAGATATTGGTAAACTAACACAAATTTCTGTAAATCTTTCAGAAGTTTCTAACTTCAGATTAAGCATTGCTTCAGCTGTTTGTAATTCATGATATGAATTGCTTCAGTTTATACGTTGCACTTCAGATGTTGGAGCTCGAAGGTTTTCAGTGATTCAGATATTCATAACTCGAATATTTGCTTCAGATATTCGCAACATTTCACATAGAAACTGACAGACATGCAATGCTTCAGCTATTTACAAGCAATTCATATGTTGACAACTCACAGCTTAGCACCACTTTATATGTTGGCAATTTGAGGTTTTGCAGCATTTTATATGTTGGCAATTTGAAGTTTCGAAGCGTTTCATGTATTATCACCTCATGTTTTGCACCACTTTGTATGTTGACAGTTCAAGGATTGGTACCACTCTGTATGTTGACAGTTCAGGGATTGGCACCACTTTATGTGTTGGCAAATCGAGGTTTCACAAAGCTTCGTATGTTGACAGTTCAAGGATTGGTACCACTTTGTATGTTGACAGTTCAAGGATTGGCACCACTTTATGTGGTGGCAAATCGAGGTTTCACAAAGCTTCGTATGTTGACATTTCAAGCATTGGCACCACTTTATGTGTTGGCATATCGAGGTTTCACAAAGCTTAGTATGTTGTCAACTCAAGATTTTTCATCACCTCATGTGTTCGCAACTCGAGGTTTTGTACCTTTCATATGTTGGCAACTTGAGGTTTCACAAAGCTTTATATGTTGGTAACTCAAGGTTTAGAAACGTATCATATGTTGGCAACTCGAGGTTTCGAAATGCTTTATATGTTGACAACTCATGGTTTAACACCACTTAAGATTTTGGCAACTCTAGGTTTCGAAATGCACCATATGTTGGCAATTCGAGGTTTCGAAATGCTTTATATGTCGACAACTCATGGTTTAACACCACTTAAGATTTTGGCAACTCTAGGTTTCGAAACGCACCATATGTTGGCAACTCGAGGTTTCGAAAAGCTTTATATGTCGACAACTTATAGCTTAACAACTCTTCAGATTTTGGCAAGTCTAGGTTTCGAAACGCACCATATGTTGACAACTAGAGGTTTCGAAACGCTTTATATGTCGACAACTCATGGTTTAACACCACTTCAGATTTTGGTAACTCTAGATTTCGAAACGCACCATATGTTGGCAACTCGAGGTTTCGAAACGCTTTATATGTCGACAACTTATAGCTTAACACCTCTTCAGATTTTGGCAACTCTAGGTTTCAAAACGCACCATATGTTGGCAACTCGAGGTTTCAAAATGCTTTATATGTCGACAACTCATGGTTTAACACAATTCAGATTTTGGCAACTCTAGGTTTCGAAACGCACCATATGTTGGCAACTCGAGGTTTCGAAATGCTTTATATGTCGACAACTTATAGCTTAACACCTCTTCAGATTTTGGCAACTCTAGGTTTCGAAACGCACCATATGTTGGCAACTCGAGGTTTCGAAATGCTTTATATGTCGACAACTTATGGTTTAACACCACTTCAGATTTTGGCAACTCTAGGTTTCGAAACGCACCATATGTTGGCAACTCGAGGTTTCGAAACACTTTATATGTCGACAACTTATAGCTTAACACCTCTTCAGATTTTGGCAACTCTAGGTTTCGAAACGCACCATATGTTGGCAACTCAAGGTTTCGAAACGCTTTATATGTCGACAACTTAGAGCTTAACAACTCTTCAGATTTTGGCAACTGTAGGTTTCGAAACGCACCATATGTTGGCAACTCGAGGTTTTGAAACGCTTTATATGTCTACAACTTTAAGCTTAACACCTCTTCAGATTTTGTCAACTCTAGATTTCAAACCGCACCATATGTTGGCAACTCGAAGTTTCGAAACGCTTTATATGTCTACAACTTTAAGCTTAACACCTCTTCAGATTTTGGCAACTCGAGGTTATACAACGCTTCACCTATTACCAACCCCAGATTTTGCATTTCTCTCCTCCAGCGAAAGTCAGATTTTGATATACACATAAATTCCATTTCATTCCAGCTCTGTATATGAAGTCACTGGAACGGAAGTTGGTAAATTTTGGTGGTTTCTGGACTAGACGAATTTCTAGACCCAAGGTCATGATATAACTCTCTCTCTGGTTTATACTTTAGCTAAATATTTGTTTGTTTAATTCTTTGTTTGAATATCTATATACTTATTTGCTTATATGCGAATATATATATATATATATATATATATATATATATATATATATATATATATATATATATATATATATATATATATATATATTGCATAGAGCCATTCAAAATCTACAGATCAACAGTGTGTCTTCCGCTATGTAATAATTTTGGTTATCCGCGGTTGCACAGTAGTTAAGAGTTCTCGACTCGAGAAGTAACAAACTCAAATTCGCGTCTTCCGCGGGGCGTTTAGAAGGGCATACAGCCTTAATTCCTCAGCTCCAACCGGTCTGTGTCCGACTCCACTCTGTTGGATTAATGGGCAAAACAAACAAATAGCCTTTTGGACAATTCCGTCTTTTTGTCATGGTTGGGTGTCTAAGTTTTTTTTTTCTTGGCCTCCCCAGTTCGTCCATTATTTATTTCCTTTCCCTTGGGTTCCTCGATGTGATGTTACATACATATATAACGGCCGTTATCCCCTTTATAAGGGCGTGGTCGAGTCAAAGCACACATATTCACCAGATAATTGTATACCTCATTCATTCCTCTTAGATTCTTGAGGAGTTAATGGTACCCATTTGATAGTAAAAGATCTGCTATGATGTTTTCAAATTGGTTCCTTTGGTTACAATTTTATTTCGTTCACGTCACTGATGCAGAGATAAATACAAAGGGTGTTCAATTAAAAAATATGTGACTGTTTATTTTTGGGTTCTCTCTGTATTGCAGTGAAGTAGTCACCGTGGCTCAAGCGGTAGCGTCCGCGACTCTGAGGCGTCAGGTCGAGGGTTCGCGCCACGTTACGGTCTGAGGTTAGCAAGGGCACGCACTCAGGGTAACGATTACATCTGCCAAAACAAGTAATTTTCAAGAAGGCAACCATCCTAGCCCTTAGTAGAAAAGGGAGTCCGTGACGTAAAACCGGAACAATTAACAATCTGTATTGCAGTAAACACAGTCACATTGACGTGATCATCTTACGAAGAGCATAAAAGTGTATAATAATACAGAGCTCTCTGTTTCTTCAAGTCAGGAGGTGTCGCTGCTTCGATCAGCCAAGCTTCTTCGGATACTTGACTTATGCAGTAGATGAAGCTGTATGATCAGACCAACGACACCTCGTGACTTAGAGAGAGAGAGAGAGAGAGAGAGAGAGAGAGAGAGAGAGAGAGAGAGAGAGAGAGAGAGAGAGAGAGAGAGAGAGAGAGAGAGAGAGAGAGAGAGAGAGAGAAACGTTTTATGGGTCATTATTAGTCCCCATTATGGGGGTGGACGAAGACATTGTGGCTGAGGAATCCAGACTGGATGCCTTTCCTAACGCTCCGCTGTGAGTTCGATCACGGGTCTGTCTACTCTCGAGTTGAGTATACCTAATCACTCTGTCAACGCGGTTCTTGACACCTCACGACTTAAAGAGGCAAACATGATATTTTCATTATTGTGTTCTTTTATTCGTTCCTCGAGATTCCTCTTCTTTTTGTTTTGCATTGGGACTCTTTGGCAGCAAGTGCACTGCAGCTGTTCCTGCTGCTGCTGCCGTTTACGCAATACTGAACCGCTTTCCTATTTGGACTTTGGATGCAGCTCTCAAAGATACCAGAACTTTTTTCTTTCTTTCTCACAATACTTGGAATTGCCTCCAAAAATTCTCTCATTTTCTTCGAGATTCTTACCCAAAAGTTTCCAACGCACGCACACACACACACACACACACACACACACACATGCGCGCACCAGCTCAAAACACGTACACATACGCACAGACACGCGCATATCCATGCACACAAACGCACACGCACTCTAATGCACGCATATATTGTTTTAATATGAGCAAGAATAACCTCCCTAAAGCCACCATATATTAACAAAAACTAATTTGATTGAAATCTAAAATATGTTTGGAGCCTACAAGTATTATATGCACACACGCTTAGAAATGTTGAAAACGGAGACTTAGGGAACTTGAACTACCTCTGCTAGAAGCAAATATGTTGAAAAGCAATAATACCTTAACTTGCTAACTCATATTTGGATTTGATCGAGTAGACGGGAATGGAATGCTAATAAGCAGAAAGTTTCATTCAAATAGAGAGGGGACAACTACAACCTAAAAGAGGAATTAGGAGCTGCAGATATTGCTCTGAGGGAGGAGATTGTCACTGCATGGTGTATACATGCACTGAAGTTGGAATATCATTGAAATTATAGCTTATGTAAGTTGAGGTAAACCGCTCTTCTTCTTCTTCTTTATTGACAGTCTCCTCATGTTTATATGGGTCGATGTGTCCCGTAAGCCTTCTCGAGTCTACTATACGATGTTGCCTTAAAGTCTTACAGCTGAATGTTCCTCCTGACACCAGCATACTTCATTCAACTGAGGCTGGGAATTTCATTAAGGTGAGCTACTTTTCTACACTGCAGGTGGATTTTGAACTTGTTATTAATCTGTGGCGTTCATAAAAAAATGGCGCTTAATGGAAAAATGTGGTTCATTATTTATATCAGGCTGTCTAGCCTCGCATGTGAAAAATTGATATATTAATGAATTCTCTCTCTCTCTTTCTCTCTCTCCCTCTCTCTCTCTTGGGTGCATATATAATGCAAATATTAATATATATAAGCAGAAAGGAACTCCCCGGATTATAGTCGATACTCAGCCCGTCTAAAACTTTATAAGGTTTCTAGAAGCAATATTAAAATAGTTTTCCCTTTAGAAGAGAGAGAGAGAGAGAGAGAGAGAGAGAGAGAGAGAGAGAGAGAGAGAGAGAGAGAGAGAGAGAGAGAGAGGAGAGAGAGAGAGAGAGAGAGATGAGAGAGAGAGAGAGAGAGAGAGAGAGAGAGAGAGGAGAGAGAGAGAGAGAGAGAGAGAGAGAGTTATGAAGTAGAAAAAAATGGAGTTATTAAGTTGGGTTCTTTCTATCTTTCTCTCTTTAGTTATATAAATACGCTGATTATTTATGCGTTTATTTATTTATTTAACTATACACTGTATTTATTTAATGCTATTATTGAACCCAGACTGGTAGAGGAACTTCTACCAAATGAGGTACACCTCCACCCTCTCCTCACTCCCAAGAGAGTTTAGTGTAGCCTGTAGAGTCCCCTCTCTTGTGGATGACACCCTGCATAGGGCTAAGAGAGTTCACTCGACGCTGTCACTAAATCCTCCCCCCCCGTATCCTAGCCCATTAGAAGAAGAAGAAGTGCATCTGAACAAAAGCTGATAGGACCTCCTGTCGTGTCCCTGTTGGTATATCTACGGTAGAGCGTCTAAACAAAGTTGATTGTGGGACCTCCTGTCGTGTCCCTGTTAGTAATTTAAAAGGTTTGTGTTGACTGTGAGCAGAGACATTACACAAGTTTACGACTGATGTTTTATCTGATACACGCCGTGGCAGTGAGACTGGCCGGCCCGGGAAACCGGATCTGCTCTCTAGCTAAGACCGAGGTAAAACAACCTTCTCTCTCTCTCTCTCTCTCTCTCTCTCTCTCTCTCTATATATATATATATATATATATATATATATATATATATATATATATATATATATATATATATATATATATATATATATATACATGTATACGAACTCTTGGCTGGAGAAGCGATCAGGGGGTTAGGCTGGGCAATCTGCTCTCACTGTTTAAGCATGATGAGAACAAGGTTATCACGTGGTTACCTTGATACCAAACAGTCATCATAAATCTGATCCAAGTGTGTCCACGCCAGTCATATCACTCCTTGCATGTGAGCCATGCACTAATCTGAAGAGCTGCGATGAATCAAAGAGAAAAATAAATATAGGATGTAGTGAAGATCCCCCTTCCGTGGCTCAGTGTATATAATGCTTGGCTTCACCCAGGAGGTCCCTGTTTCGACTCCTCGAAGTGATTATCACAACTACTGTTTTTGGCAAAAAACTGGGGTCACAGTAGCTCGATGGTACCAGTTCTCGTATTTAAAATTTAAAAAGAAATAAAATTTAGGAGATTGTAACCGGGAAAAACATATCTTCAATAATAGGACAAATATACAGCCTGAGATGAGAGTTGGATGAACGTATATATATATATATATATATATATATATATATATATATATATATATATATATATATATATATATATATATATATATATATATATATATATATATATATATATATTATATATATATATATATATATATATATATATATATAATGAACTTTTCCTTTCAGTTAAGGAATGATTCAATCAGTATCATGTGAGTGTAGGTTTGAATGCTTTCTCTCTCTCTCTCTCTCTCTCTCTCTCTCTCTCTCTCTCTCTCTCTCTCTCTCTCTCTCTCTCTCCCTCTCCACACACACACACACTATATATATTTTATAGGTGTTTCTCCTAACGGATTCAAAGCCTGTTTACGTGCATGGTGTGTGTGGAGTCATTGAAGATATGTTATTATGCAGTATCTGTCAACCAATGTTTGTTTATTAAGTTGAGCTATATATATAAACTATGTTCATAATTTTTGTGTAAGCTATTTCAATACCTAATTTTGTGTTCTCTCTCTCTCTCTCCTCCTCTCTCTCTCTCTCTCTCTCTCTCTCTCTCTCTCTCTCTCTCTCTCTCTCCTCTCTCTCTGTTTTCAACCCATCAAAGAGCCCTTTTTCTGCTTGCAATGCTCCTAATTCCAGTGTTACAGAGATAGTAAAATAACTATATTAACAACTCTCACTTCGAGTTTTTTTTCTTATTCGTCTCTTTCTCTCTTTAATTTTCCTTGTTTAGTGTTCATCACAGATTTCTCTCTCTCTCTCTCTCTCCTCTCTCTCTCTCTCTCTCCTCTCTCTCTCTCATCTTCTCTCTCTCTCTCTCTCTCACTCTCTCTCTCTCTCTTCTTTAAAATAAAATCTCTTCCACTTGCCTGACTGTTACCCAACCACTCCACCAATGTTTTCTATTTCTTTTCTCTCTTTCTTTTCTTCATTCGCACTTCCATCACTGCTATTTCTATTCTTTTATTCTTTTTTATTTTATTTTTTAAGCCTCTCATCTCGCGGAGATGTTGGTGCAAAAAGGTAAAAGCGTGACAGATTGGCACACAATTTTACGAGGAGCAGAAAGTTGGAGAGAGAGAGAGAGAGAGAGAGAGGAGAGAGAGAGAGAGAGAGAGAGAGAGAGAGAGAGAGAGAGAGAGAGAGAGAGAGAGAGAGAGAGAGAGAGAGAGAGAGAGAGAGAGAGAGAGAGAGACTTCGATATATTATATATATTTTTTTAGATTGACATTTCCAAACCAATCGGAGCCAAATTATTTAGAAATACTGTTTTACCATTTGCCTAACCCATCAACTCTAATGAGTCAACCATGTCTACTGAGTGAGGCAGCCACTACTCTAGCTTTCTTATCACCAAGAGATTCTAACTAGGAGATGTTATACGAGCGTCCATTCTGGAATCGAGTTGGTTACTTTCTTAGTGGGAATCGAGAGTAGTCCTCCGTGGCAAAATGGTAGCGTCCGCGACTCTGAGGTGGCAGGTAGAGGGTTCGCGCCCCGCCACGGACTGAGGTTAGTAAGGGCATACACTCAGGGTAAGGTTTACATCTGCCAAAACGAGACCTTCACAAGAAGGCAACCGTTCTAGACCTTAATAGAAAAGGGAGTTCGTGACGTAAATCCGAATCCATCCATCCATCCTTAGTGGGAATCGAGAGTTGAATCATCTCTTAATAATTTTAATCCTAAATTTCTATTAATTTCACAATTATTATATTCAATTTTATGAGTTTTGAGTAGTTTCTCTCTCTCTCTCTCTCTCTCTCTCTCTCTCTCTCTTCTCTCTCTTCTCTCTCTCTTGTGGAGTTAAGATGTCATTATTTATCATTTTAATTAGGATAGTATTAACTCTTTAATTCCTGTCTCTCTGTGCGAGATATAATTTATGTGATAATTCTATGTTAACGCAACTCTCTCTCTCTCTCTCTCTCTCTCTCTCTCTCTCTCTCTCTCTCTCTCTCTCTCTCTCTCTCTCTCTCTCTCTCGTTATGTCTCATCATCTTTCTCATTCATTTTCATTAACATCATTATCTTCTATTCTCATAATTTTCACAATTCTTAAAATCGAGTCACGAAAAGGCGAAATAGACCCAGTTAATATCATTTGTTTTCGGTTATTTTATCAGATTTAGGGTTTTTCGTCTTTATGAGGTGTTTGCAGAGGTTATTTATGAGGTTTGGCATGTTTTTATCCATCTCCGCGAGGTAAATTCTGGGGTTTTATAACTTCGTAAAGGGTATTTTTCTTTGTGATTTTGGGGTATTGGGGTTTTTGATGTGTTTTATGGAGGTTATTTATAAGGCTTAGCATGTTTTTATTATCTTGGCAAGGTATATTTTAGGGTATTAGAGCTTTGGCAAAGGGTAATTGGCGATTAGCTCATATCTTATGAGGGTATTGACTTTGATAAGGTATTTTATAATTGTTATCTAATTCTATATGATTTATCATGGGTCCATATTTCTAATTAAGGTGTTTTTTTAAGGTTTATTTTACCTTGTAAAGGTGTTTTATAGGGTTTATAATTTTGAAAAGGTGTTTTATGGGTCAGTAATATGTATAATCAATTAAATATATAAAAAAAATATAAATAATTATTTTAATAACTAAATATAAATATATTTAAGAAAATAAATAAATGAATAAAATTATATACATACATACATGCACTCATGAATATACATACATACATGTATACATACATACACTACATACATACATCATACATACAATACAAATTAAATACATAAATAAATATTAAAACATATAAATAGACAAATGAATAAATAATCCAATAATAATTGGTAGAGAACCGAGCCATAGATCTCGGCTAATGAAAAAAAAAAAAAAATTTGAACAAAGGAAGCGAGACAGAGCTACGGAACGGAGACTATGCATAAGTTATAACGGCCATTTTTCCGCGCCAGCCTCTCCCAATCGGTTTTTGTTTCAAAACTTTCATTTATCTATCTAATTATCTATTTATCTCTATAGTTATTCATTTTTCTAATTTTTATCTTATTTATCTGTTTATTTTTGTAATTATCTGTATTTTGTACCTATTTTATTTATTTTATTAATTTATTACATATTATTCCTTCATACATACTGGATAATGACTCTAGGTGAAAAAGCTTGGATATAAGGCTGTATAAATCTGTTTATTCATTTTTTATCAGACTTTCATTATCATTTTTTCTAGTTTCATGCTGCTACTAATGTTTATCTACGCTCAGATTATTGTTTGATTCGGATTTTACGTCACGAACTCCCTTTTCTACTAAGGGCTAGGACGGGTGCCTTCTTGCGAAGGACTTGTTTTGGCAGATGTAATCGTTACCCTGAGTGTATGCCCTTACTAACCTCAGTTCGTTTTGGGGCGCGAACCCTTGACCTGACGCCTCAGAGCCGCGGACGCTACCATTTTGCCACGGAGACTACAAGCTCAGATTATTATTGTTTATACATAGGCCCAATTTTTTAAACAGTGTAAACCTAGGATACCATATTGTTAGTTAGCTAGACACACACAAATGGATTTCATCAACGCATCTGAGGCGGTTCTGTGTATGGCTAGGATCCCGTACGGGATCCTAGCCATACACAGAACCGCGTCAGATGCGTTTATGAAATCCATTTGTGTGTCTAGCTAAGTAACAATATGGTATCCTAGGTTTACACTATTTATGAAATCGGGCCTATTCTCACACTGCTGTTATTACTCTTCTACCTTCACATAGTTTTATATTTCTTGATCTATTTTGGATTATGACTGTTATTTACATATTCTCATATTTGCATTATTGTTATATATGCTGAGTGTATATATGATTATTATTCATCTATTTTTATTCATATAATTGGCTGACTACAATTATCTCTAGAATTTTCTAGAGGTCTAAAGGTTTGTTGGGTGATGAGGTATGGGACAGGAACATTATGGAGACACTGGCCAGAAACATCGACCCCACATAAGAGTGGGAAAAGATGTAGACGAAGAAGAAGAAGAAGAATCGGGAGAAGGGTTCATGAGCATGTCATCACTTTTATATCCTCTGTTTTCCATGTTTGAAACCTAGGCAAACAGTTCCATAATTCCAGTCTTCCTGGAATACCCCTGGAACAGTGGAGGTGTTGATAATAAAAATGCAGGTAGCAAATCTCTCAAAATTATAGTAGACATTATGTTGGCCCCACAACAATTATCTTTTATTTATATTTTTTTTTAGTATATTTTTTTACAGTGATAATTTTCAACTGTTTGAGGCCTAAATAGAACTCTTTGATTGTTAAATAGTTAAGATAGATGGATGGATGGATAGATAGACAGATAGATAGATAGAGAGATGGATAGATATAGATAAATTGATAGATACAGATAGATAGATGGATGTATAGATAGATAGATAGATAGATAGATAGATAGATAGAGAGAGAGAGAGAGAGAGAGAGAGAGAGAGAGAGAGAGAGAGAGAGAGAGAGAGAGAGAGAGAGAGAGAGAGCCATCACTTGTGCAACACATGTTCAGAGGCACGAGTGCCACCAATAACATTCGGGAAAGGGTCATAAACGTAATCGTGGTGCCACCCAGAGACAATCGCAGCTGCACTTGACATATGTAATAGCGACGAAGGTACTACGGATCAGAAGGAAATAGAGCTATATAAATACATGTATATATGCATACATACATACATACATACATACATATATATATATATATATATATATATATATATATATATATATATATATATATATATATATATATATATATGCACAAGCATATACACAGTTACACAAACTCACACACACACAAAGATGATGCAAAGATTGTGAAGAAAGTAAAAAACGAGAACAATGGTAAAGAACTTCAGGAGGATCTAAATAATCTGCATGAGTGGTCAGAAAAGTGGCTAATGAAATTCAATACTTCAAAATGTAAGGTAATGAGAATGGGTACAAGTGCAAGAAGGCCCAAGCTTGACTACTCGGTGGCTGGAGTACAACTTCAAGAGACAGAAAATGAGAGAGATCTAGGAGTAAACATACTGACAGATTTGTCTCCAGAAATACATATAAATGGCATAGTAAGGGCAGCATATGCATTCTTATCAAATGTAAGGGTAGCCATCAGGCACATGGACAAGGAAATGTTCAGAAATATTTATGTAACCTATGTGAGGCCAAAACTCGAATATGCAGCCCCCTTTTGGAATCCGCACTTGAAAAAGCACATAGCTAAGCTTGAAAAAGTTCAAAGACATGCCACGAAACTGGTGCCAGAAATACGCAATCTCAGTTATGATGACAGGCTGAGGGAATTAGACTTACCATCACTGGAAGCTAGAAGAGTGAGGGGGGGATATGGTGACAGTCTTTAAATTCCTTCATGGTTATGATAGAGTGGATAGGGATCGATATTTTTATATGGCTGGCTCTAGAACTAGAGGTCATAGTTTGAAGATTCGTAAGAAAACTCCTTTGCAGGATGTAAGGAAATACTTTTGCAGTGTAAGAGTAGTTGATAATTGGAATTGGCTAAGCGAGGAGGTAGTTAATGCTATCTCAATCCATAGTTTTAAGGACAGGTATGGATAAGTATCACTAAGTATTAAATGGAAGCGATCAGGAGACGGGAAGATACGAGCTTTGGGCTCTTTCCCGTAAACACAATTAAGGTAATCACAATTAGGTAATCACACACACTTGCACAAACACACACTGTTGTATAAGTGACAGAAATAAATTCCATCTTGCACCTGAGAATGCTCAGTCTAACTACGAATGCTTCAGCCGCATTTAGGTCTTCCTATATTCTATCGGACCTCACGTCAGAAGATCACTGTTCACTTACCCTGTGGATGACCTAAACATGGTGTTAGTAGTGGTGGGGAGAATTTTAGTAAAACTTTATACCCTAAGAGCTAAGAGGAGTGATTAAAGTATGTGTGGGCTCTGGTGAATGTGTGCTTTGATTTGGCCATATGTATGCAGTCTATCATATACATTTGTTGAAAGTTTTTTTTTTTATTAAAGGAGAAGAAGTATAATAGTAGTTGGCAAGTACTTTCTTTGACAGACAATCATAGTTTAGTACTGCCAAAATTAGTTTGATTTAGTATGCGAGGGGAATTGATACTACTACTACTACTACTACTACTACTACTACTACTGCAACTACTACTACTACTACTACTACTACCTACTACTAAGTAATACAGGCTCATTGGAGTGAGGTCTATACTGGCAATCTTTGTAATCTTTTTTCAATCTCAGAAAGAAAGAAAAAATATCTGTAAACTTAGTTCTGGGACTTCCTTAGTTGCGCTTAATGAATAGACAAGCAATGCAAGGGGAGGGCATCGATGAGGTAATACCAGTCCCAAGTACTGGATAATTTAAATCTCTCTCGCTCTGTCTTTCTGGATAAATGCTAAGAAACGGTTTCTCTCTCTCTCTCTGCGCTCTCTACGCTCTCTCTCTCTCTCGCTCTCTCTCTCTCTCATCTCTCTCTCGCTCTCGCTCTCTCTCGCTCGCTCTCCGCTCTCGCTCTCGCTCTCACAATTTTTATTCCTTCCCTATATTCTAAGAAAAGTTTTGGATCTCTGTCTCTGTCTTTTTCTCTAAATAAATAAATAAATAAATATAAAAATGAATAATTAATTAGATACATGAATAATTACCTAAATAATTTTATTCCATACCTAAATGCTATGAAAGGTTTTAGTTTCTCTCTCTCTCTCTCTCTCTCTCCTCTCGCTCTCTCTCTCTCTCTCTCTCTCTCTCTCTCTCTCTCTCTCTCTCTCTCTCTCTTATTTACTTGAACAGAGTCTATGAAAGATACGAGCCTGATTGTAGGGTAATTGTAGTACAAACATTGATTTTAAGTATTCTCAACTACTGTCTGAGTGTTTGGGGTTCCACGACTAAGACCCAGATGTTACGAGTGAAAAGGCTCCAGAATTTTGCCGCAAGAGTTGCCATTGGGGGGGTGCATAAATATGATCACGTGACTCCCCTCTTTGAGAGATTGGGTTGGCTAAGGATGGACATGAAGTTCATATATAATATCTGTCTTTTAGTTTTTAAAATAAATCATGGAATATTACCGGAATGGCTCTTCTCATTGCCAACAGTTAATCAAGTGCGTATCAATAACGTCAACACCAGATATCAGAACTCTTTTTACGTGCCCAGAACTTCCACTGATATTGGGGCAAGAGCCTTAAATGTAATGGGCCCGAGACTTTGGAACTCTTTACCCGCAAACTTAAGAAGCTGCCAAACATTACCCTCATTTAAATCTCATCTTTTAAATCACCTACTTAATAAGTGATTTTAGTCTCATTATTATCCTCCCATTGGGTAGACGAAGTGTACGTATGCTTATTTTAATGTGTAAATATTTTGATTATGTGCTTTGCAAATTTCATTTGTTTCATTTTGACATTTTACATTTGTAATTTGTAATTAGATTAATTATCATGTAATAGCCATTTTTGATGGAATAAAGTTTTTGACTTTGACTTTGACTCTCTCTCTCTCTCTCTCTCTCTCTCTCTCTCTCTCTCTCTCTCTCTCTCTCTCTCTCTCTCTCTCTCTCTCTCTCTCTTAAATTGGCACCGTATCTCTCTAAGAGAATAAATAATGATTTGTTACAATCCTTGTTCATTGTCATTGGAAATAATCTCTTCTTTAACTATAATTTGCATTAATATCTTCGTATCCCAAGCATAACTTCCTGTTAACTACAATGTGACCTGGTGGACACCAAGAAAACAGCTGGGATTCGACCTTGGGCCTGGGGATCATAGTTCAGGGTGTTAGAGAGAGAGAGAGAGAGAGAGAGAGAGAGCGAGCGAGAGAGAGAGAGAGGCGAGAGCGAGCGAGACGAGAGCGAGAGAGAGCAGAGAGAGCGAGAGAGCGAGAGCGAGAGAGATTTCTATAGTAATAACTTAGTGTAAAGGAACACCTTTCGAACATAACAAAAATGTACAATTCAAGGTTTTCACTCTAGCCTCCCTTCAAGCCAACAGGTTATGTACCACCCTGTATCAGTCTTCAAGGCACTCGGAAGAAAAATGGCAACCTCACAAACATATCTTTTGCTGAGTTGGTAGCGTTTAGCGTAAAAGCCAACTCCACTACCCTCTCCTTTGCGTCTCTTAACTCCACTACCCTCTCCTTTGCATCTCTTAAGTGCTTTTAGAGAGTAAATGTTGCAAAAATGAGGATAAAATGAACGTGGGTTTTAGTAGCATTGAGGTAAACACTAATCAGGTCGGATACGAAGGGTTATCACTACCACTTTCACTTTCTTTTTTCAGTTTACCCAAACTGCCACAAAGTTGTATATAGATGTGTGAATTTTTTCCTGGTCTCCCAAGTGTCAGTAATGGTTTTGTTTATCCAAGTTCAACTTTTTCCATTTCTTTTCTCTTTATTTATGTATTTATTTATTTATTTTTTATTTTTTTTTATTTCCAAGCATCGGTATCATACAAATATGAACGACTGATCTTTGCCAGAATCGTCTTGCAAATGATTGTGCACTGGGATGTTTGACTGCGGCCACTCCCTTTGATATGCAGCTTTAATTACATAATATATTTGACCATATTCATATCAACTATTGCTTATTGCTATGAGTTAATTCATTCCTTTGTTTTATTACGTGAAACGGTCATAAATCGTATTTTCATTGAATAATGTAAACATTCACAGATTACGTTTGGTAGGTTAGGTTAGGTTAAGTTACGTTAACATTTTATTCCTGTGAATTTTATCCATGATTTTTCACATGTGACTTTATTAACTGGAATACTTTTATACATCAATCATCCATAGTGTAAATAAAAATAGTGAACGTCGAATATCAAAATGTGATGATGATATAATATCAACCTAGTAAAACAGCTTCGTCAATACTGAAATCATAATTTACTTGAGTTAAATAAATAGTTTACTAAGGCACTGGAGCAGGCGTAATCGAACTCTCATTCCTTTGGTGTGCCACACAGGTAGTGACCCTGACACTGACAATGACCCTATTAAGCCATGAATGCTTCCTATTCAGTGACTTGTTTAATAAGTGTTTGTGTACACATATGGAAACAATTGTTTGCAGCATATACAGTTATTGTCCAGTATTCTCCAGCTGTGTAAGACATTCCATAAACAGTAATATCTAAGGCTTAAGTGTGTACATACATATACAATAGCAGTGAACACTGCTTAAGTGTTGTACATACATATACAATGGCCGTGAACTCTATTGTAAGAGGTTGGGCTGAATCAAAACCACTCATCTACCAGAAAGCTGTGCTCTGAGTGGGTTCTGTCATAATGAGGAGTTGAATTATCCCAAATATTGTATTTTTCACCTTTAAACGATTGTCTTAGCTATATATTAAAGACTTTGTCTGTTAAAAACTTAGTTATTGAATGCTTCATGCCATGATTGAATAAGTAAAAAATTTTCATTTGGTATTGTTAAAGATGTAGATGGACCGCAGTAGTGTAGTGGATAGAATACTCAAGAGATGATAAACCCCTCTTATCGCGGGACGATATGAAGGACAATCAGCCTTAAGTATCCAGCTCCAATCTGTGTCCACCCCAATTTGAATTGGCACTAACTGTGACACTTAAAACTTAAAAAAAAAATAAAAAATAGGATGTTTGATTCATGATTCCCGCTGACTCACGCAGTGTGCGGAAATCCGATGACATCTGACAACTACACTTTGGAGTTTATTTTATTTTTTGTTTGTAAATAAAGTTATGAAATAAATACTATTTATATGAACAAAATGAGTACATATATAGTATGTATTTCAACTATTTAGAAAATAAAACACAGTATATATTCTTCACAGTGGCGGGTTTGGAAGAAAAAAAAATCCAAAGGTAGTTGCCAGATGTCATCGAATTTCTATGCTAGCAGACGAAGTTCTACAAATTCGCATCATAGCTACAGAGCTGGAAATGGCAGGCTATTGGTGAAACAATGTCCAAATAATATTTTAAGAGATCCTAAATAAGATAAGAAGCATTATACAATTTCTTGATATGCTTGGTTTTGGTTATGATATTGACAAGATGGCTTACTTACAAAAATATGCAAATGTATTTTTTAAATTGATCTTAAAAGTATTCAAGGAATTTTGAGAATATTCTAGTGTTTATCTTATGCCAGTTTTTTTGAAACTGTTATTTGTTTTTCCTAATATTCTAGAAAAAAGGCATATTTAGGATTTCTTTATCAGCTGAATAATTAAAAAAATCTGTACATTGTGTAACCAAGCCCTGTGTTTCTTTCTCATTTGAAAGTGTGTCAAAAAGGATTAATTTCTTCTTTTGTTTAGGTCTTCCATTTCATAATTGTTTTCACAATGACAACAATAACAACAACAATTGTTTTGTTTTTCTTCTTCTTCTTCTTCTTCTTCTTCTCCTCCTCTCTCCTCCTCCTCCTCTTCTTCTTTTTCTTCTCCTCCTCCTCCTCCTCCTCCTCTTCTTCTTCTTCTTCTTTTTTCTCCTCCTCCTCCTCTTCTTCTGAATAAAGTCATACATCTCTTAATTGTAATACCCTAACATGCAAGGACATGTTTAATACACGTGAGATACGACCAAATGCCAGGTCAGAAAAGTTTGTAAACATGGTTGCAATGATGAGAACCACGTTTTAATTCTATTTTGTTCCTTTGGGAATAAAACTCTCTCTCTCTCTCTCTCTCTCTCTCTCTCTCTCTCTCTCTCCTCTCTCTCTCTCTTGGTGGGTGGTGGATGGATGAGATACTATTAATAATTTTTTCCTGCTTTTGAACATTAATGAAAACATTTCCACAGATTTTTTGTTGTTGTTCTATGAGTTCAAAACACTTAATAACAGTTTTTGTATGACCAAAAAATACATTTTGAAAATAGTGTGTTCATTCATTGTAGCAAAAATAAAAAATAAAATAGTCAGCTCAAAGATAAATTAATTTAGCTGAGATAATGAGTATCATGTCTCTCTCTCTCTCTCTCTCTCTCTCTCTCTCTCTCTCTCTCTCTCTCTCTCTCTCTCTCTCGTGAGAGAGAAATTGCGTGAATTTATATAATTGTGTTCATGGGAAAGAGACCTATGCTCGTAACTCCCCGTCTCCTTTTCGGTATCATTTTTTACTTTCTAACACTTTCAATTTAATGAAAGGCAGAGGCAAGGGACAATGATAGCACAGAACCTGATTATAAACCATATTGCAGGGCCCAAGCCCGCTTTTCAATCACAAGGACCCAGTGATCTCCAGGCAATGGCTGAGTAAACAGGGGTATCACCAGCAAATCATTGACCCCCCAAGCCCGCTTTTCAACTACATGGACCCAGTGATCTCCAGGCAATGGCTGAGTAAACAGGGGTGCCAACAGCAAATCACTGACCCCAAAATTATTTTGTGTGACACCGGGACAGGCAAAAACTGCCCATAATCAATAAAGGCTCGGGCACGAGAAAACACCAAGACGTAGGAAAAGAAAAAGGTTAAGGACAAGGCAGAGATGAGGTAAATACATGAGACGGTAAGGGCTAATCCAACCTCGGGTCATGATTGAACCTGGGATCAGTACTTTACCAGCCCTAGACGCTACAACTGCTTAAAAAAAAAAAAAAAAAAAGGTGCGCGCGCGCGTTCGTTCTATTTATTTCACCTTTTTGTTTCGGATTTACGTCACGGACTCCCTTTTCTACCAAGGGCTAGGACGGTTGCCTTCTTGCGAAGGACTTGTTTTGGCAGATGTAATCGTTACCCTGAGTGCATGCCCTTGCTAACCTCAGACCGTGATGGGGCGCGATCCCTCGACCTGAGGCCTCAAAGTCGCGGACGCTACCGTTTGAACCACGGTGACTACATTTATTTCACTTTATACCAGAAAAAAAATTTTGGTTTGGAAAAAAGGATTCCAAGCTTTTTATTTCAATAGCGTCGTAAAAAGCAACTAAAGGGGAAAAGGAAATAAATGTATTACATATGAGTGTATGTACGTGTGTGTACCTTTGTAAGTATATGCTTGCATGTGCATACTTTTCATGTAGCCTATTTAGTACATGTGTACGTGTATGTGTAGGCGTATTTATTTACTTATGGACGTGCTCTGTATGGGCTTGAAAGTTTTCTGTGTGTATATACTTGTGTATGTATAAACGTTTTCAAAGTCACCACCTGTTGTGTGTGCGTGTGTATTTTTCTGTGTGTATGTTTGTGTATGTGTGCCTGTTTTCACATTCAACACCTGATAAATGTGCGTGAAAGTCTTTGTGTGTATGTTTCCCGTTCAACATCTCTTATATGTGGGTATGTTTGCATATGTATACACCTATGTGAGAATTCATTACTATGTATACTTGTGTGTGCATAATGTTTGCATTCAGTAATACATCTGCATTATACATTTCAATTATTACTATGTATACTTGTGTGTGCATAATGTTTGCATTCAGTAATACATCTGTATTATACATTTCAGATCTCTTTGAATGCATTCGGTATGTTTGCATATGTATACACCTACGTGAGAATTTATTACTATGTATACTTGTGTGTGCATAATGTTTGCATTCAGTAATACATCTGTATCATACATTTCAGATCTCTTTGAATGCATTCATTTATATTATATCTCTTTCACTTTCCTTCGAAGCTAATATTTGAAAAATAGACTCCTTTGTTCACTCAATTCTCATTCTCTCTTATAGATGATAAAAAGAATGAGGCGATGAATGCATTCTTGCTCAATCCTCATTTGCTGTAAGGCCAGTTAATGAGTGTCATTAAATATCTAGAAAAAAAAATTATGCAAAAAAAAAAAAAAAAAAAAAAAGCATTCGTAAAGGCTTCATGTTAAGAAATAGAAAATTTTTCACTTTCTGTATTTTGACGTAAAAAAAAAAAGATATGTTGAGATTTCTTTAGAAATTAAGTTTTTTTTTTCTGTGCTACACCGGGAAGGGCATAGAACGGCCCACATCGGGCCAGGGCACCAAGAAACTAGAGAGACAGAGACTGGAAGTGTAGTGACTTGTTCTGTAAATTATCACCAAATCTTTCGGCTTTTCCCGCCAGGGGTAGCCAGAGCGAATCAATCGTTTCCATATCACCCTATCTCCTTTATCCACCTCCGTCACACCACACAATTAAGTGTTTCCTCAACTGGCGGATTTCAATCATAAACTGTTCTAAATACTAAGGTTTTATTACTGGTTTTGTGGGAGAGAGGTTTTCACACATATATGCCCTGTATATCGTAAGAGGAGACTTAAAGGGATTGGGGCAGCTAAAGGAAATCAGCTGTTGGGTATAAGCAGGAGAGCTTAGTAACTTGTTTCAGGTGGTGATAGCCCTATTCAGCTCAGCACTAGTAAATACACCATTTAATGTGACTGAAAAGTGATGGAACAGTATCTAAGAAAGATTGGACTACATTGGGACATTATTTGCAGTTTATATGATACTTATATATACTTTAGGGGGAAGGGGCAAGAAAATCTTCTTGTTCCCCTGCATGTCTTAAAAGTCGACTACATGGGGTGGAGCGAAGAGGCTGGGAATCCTTTCTTTGAAATTTCCACCAACAATGAGTCAGGTATTTCTGCTTTGACTAGGCCACTTTAAATCCCTGAGCAATACTTATATATATATATATATATATATATATATATATATATATATATATATATATATATATATATATATATATATATATATATATATATATATATATATATATATATATATATATATATATATATTAAGTGCTTTGCAAAGTAATTGTCATATCCTTGTTTTTTTCCCTTGATTATCTTGTAAAAAGAAAAAACAATATTAGAAAATTTAAATCTTTTGTTTTTTCCGATCTAACTAAATTTTTGAGATTATAACTAACTATCTACCTATCTATGTATCTATCTATCTATTTATCTATTTGATCCCTTTTTCATTTATTAAATCGAAAAATGAAAATAATTTTTTTTTTCCCGGTTAGTTTCTGAAATTTCAGTCCAATCTTTGAGTTATCTTTTTACTTCTATTTATATTTGATCTCGTTTTTATTTATAATTTCAAAAAAAGAAAAATCAATTTCATTTCCAGACATTTTCTAATCTTTCATTTTAATCTTGGTTTCATATTTTTACTGTTATTGATATTTTTTCCCAAGGAGGGAGCAATATTACCTCCTTCTTGTTCCCCTGCGCGTCGTAAAAGTCCATAAATTGGGACGGAGCGAAGGGGACTTGAAATCCTTTACTTTGTATTCTCCTCCTACAAAATGTCGCGTTTTCTTTTTGCTTTGACTCAACCACACCCCTTATGTGGGCGATTTTGGCTTTTGCATATGTAGATTCATTTATTATATTTTTATTTATTGTATTTAAAAAGAAAAAGTATTCTATTATTATTATTATTATT